>JASDQU010683711.1:72107-88399 GCA_032191745.1 Picea mariana
CGCACAAAGATCTACGGCCAAGAAACAAGCATGCAGATCAACGACCCAAAATGGTTTTTGGACCCCCCCAGATGATCTGCTTTTAACTGAGGGGGGGGTCCGGAATGGTAATCTCCCTCTCGCGGGTCCCTTTTTATACGTGGCATCGATGTATTGCCCCGAGTCCAGTCACCATATACTATCTGACAGACCTCTGTCACCTCTGAACGTCACCTTCCACCTTTTCCAAACTGGTCATGTCCCATAACTGTTGTCAGTCCTTCCCCCCTATTCGCTCGTAGCAAGCCCTTTATTACGACTTTTACCTCCAATCAATAGCCGCCACATCGCCAGTCTGTATCCCTCAGTCACAGTCACCCTCCATCTCACCCTCAAAGTGATCCGTTGGCCATTTATTACTAGATAACCTATCCATTATCCAGCTGACCTGTCTCCCGTGCCCAACCGACCCCAGTTTAAATAAAACTACTGTTATTTCTCTTACTTTCGCTATTCACCCATCGCACCAGAGAAATTCACCGCTTACTCCTCCGTTACATTCCATTGCCTTCATCCACAGTTAGTCGCCCCCACTAACGTTGTGTTTATTGTAGGTACTATTGCAGAGATGGTGCCAAAGTCCAAACAAGCAGATGGAGAGGAGAATCTGTTTCTCCTGCCTCCTGTCGACCTGGACAGGATCCCACCGGTCGACAAAGACCGGTTAATCACAGATACCAAATGCGATTTTGATTTCTCAGACCTCCAGTCATGGCTCAGGGAGGTTTTCCTGGACCAGAGTGATGAAATTGGACTCTGGGAGTCCAATTTACCCCTCTACCTCTTCTCTCAGATCCACTATTTGCTTGAGTTCGCTCTCAAGTGTCAAGCTCACTATATTCCCGAACAAAGATCCGTCATCTCCTCATCCAAAGAGATCCTGTTCCTCATCACGCCCGATTCCATAGACCAGATGATGCAAATTCCTCGAGCCGACTCAACGTCTCCCTTCAACCTGGAAATCCTTACATAGCTGTACCAGAAAATGAATTTTTCTCAGAGAGCTCAAATCTTTGAGATTTTCCTTCCCACATCCACTCGATTCCCCTCCACAAATCCTTCGTATCCATCTTCCATGTTCTCGACTAAGGGGAACCAGGTCATCTCATCCCTTTGCGCTCTGTTGGGCTACTATTCTAATCAGTGGGTAGATGAGCCCATTCTAGGTTTTCTATCCATTTTCTCCACTGATGAAAAGCCCACCACCCAGTTTGATTTCAGCACATTCTTGGTAGACACTATTCACGAACAGTTCATGAATTTTGGCACGGAAGGCATGTTCAGATATTCATTGATACTAGCCTACTTGTTCGTCTTCTTCCAGGCGGATAAATTTAGCTTTTCCATGTAGAAGATGGATGAAGATGGTAAACCTTAGGAAGTCACAACATGGACTTCCTTGCTCAAGCACAACTCCACAGAGTACAGTTTCAAGGGGTTCATCGACCAATTCTACCACTCGGTGGTGAACATGCTAGGTGGCAGGCCCGAGCCTCAAATAAATGATGAAGTCCAGAGAATCCTGCATCTCTCGGACAACACAAAGATAGGGGATTGGTACTTGTATCAAGATTACACCAAGATTTGAGTATACGGGTGTGAGTTGGCACCGTATAAGCTGCCTAAGTATCTACCTGTTAGAATCTTTGCTCTAGAATATATAAGGCAGATTATTAATTCTGACAATATCCATTTTGTGTCGTTGAAGAAAAAGCAGCAGCTAAGAATCAAGGGGCAGATTGGCTCCTTCATCTGCAACAACCGTGGCGCTGGGGAGGAAGCAGACAGAATGCTGCGGGAAATGAAGTTCTTCATGAACTTCCCATGGCATTATGATCCTTGTGGGATCATCTTAGAGATGAGGGTGAAGAACAAGAACATCTCCTATGTTCATGAGTCCAGACCTGAAGTGGAAAAATTTGCAAATCAAATAGCCTGGGAGCCCAACACATTGGTTGAAGTACAAAAATAGGATCCCCCAGCCACTGTGTCACAAACGACCACTCCACGGGTCCCTAAAGAGAAGAGGCCGAGGCAAGATTTATCTCTGCCTGTTACGAAGGTATCGTCCGAAGAGTTCCAGCTGCACACTAAGAGGCCCAAGACAATTTCAGTTCCTGGCCCGACTGGGGAAAAAGAAGCCCCGCCTACCACAGTGACCAAGTCTGTTATTCCACCCTTCGATTCGATCCTCCATAAGGACATTACCCCAGCAGTGCCGAAGAAATCCATAGACTCCCCATTAAGCACTCATCCAGGCAAGGTGGGACACAAATTGAGCATTTTTGAGAAGTACGAGCTGATCAATAAAAGGAACCAGACCCTTACCAGCAGTACTTGTGCTCAGTTTTGGAAGCAGACGTTGACTACACAGCATAGGTTGTTGTCTTCATTTGACAGAGAAAAGGGCAGAATGCACATGGCCTTCCTTCAAGCACAGGTACCAGATCCCAATTAGGTGATCACCGACTATAAGAGGGTCACCTTTGAATTCCAGACGAAGGACGTGCACCCAACCGATCAGATGGATCTGCACAAGCAGACCGGGGAAATGGTCTTCTACACATTGGCGCATGCTTCCACTTTTGCGTCCAAATTGCAGGTGTCCCTGAACAATGTTCAAACACAATTAAAGATGGAGAAGATATCGTCCTTTGAAAAGGACAATAGGATCAAAACTTTGGAGGAGCTGGTCCTCAAGATCGGTTATGATCCTTCAAATGTGAAAGCAGCCGAGGAAATGATAAAGAAGAAAAATGTTGACATAACATCCTTGAGGAAGAAACTGAAGGTCCTGCCCATAGAGGATTCACAGGCGAAGGAGATAACAGAGAAAGAAGGCGAGAAGGATGAAATGCTGAAGCTGCTCATGGAGCAGAATGCACAGCTCAAAGAAATGGAAGTTGAGATGGAGAAACTATTAAAGGAGAAAGAACAACTGAAGCCAATGGAAGTCATTCCATTGAGTGCTATTCCAATTTTAGGAGTGAGCACAACATCAGTAACAGCAGTCCCATCCGCGACTCCATTGACATCCCAGGAGAAGACATTCGACTTGGCTAAGTCCATGGAAAAGATGAACCTACAGAAAACAGAGATCAGCAGGATGAAAAAGGAGATTGAGAACCTTCACGAACTCAAATCTTCCTTTCATACCAGCCTATCCAAGGAAAAGCAGGTGACAGAGCAACTCAAGCAGGAGCTACAACAGCTCCAGAAGCAAACAGTGGCAGGAAAGACATTGGCCGAGGTTAAAGAGAGTGTATGGACCAACATCACTAATTCCATGAATGAGATATGGCCCATGATCCAGATCATGTTTGAGTAGAATGAATTGGTCCAGAGGAGCAAACATGCCATTGAATTGGTCTTAGAATTTAGAAGATCAGAGTAGAATTGGGAGACAGGCCAACACAAGAAAACGAGATCATCAAGTTCCTCAATTCTAAGACCAGGGAAGAGCCGGAGGAGCTGAAGATTGAAGACAGAAGAGAGACCATCCTTGAGGTCAAAAGAATTTTGACCAAGAGAGGACTAATGCTTTAGCCGGAAGAAAAGGTTCAGGGCATGGACTAGGGGGTACATATATTCTTCAGTAAGATTGAAGCTCTCCAAAAGAAAGGTCTTCCTGGTCTGAAAGTGATCAATGATAAATTGATGACACTCCCAGACTACAAGAAGAGATTAGCTGAAGTGGCTAAGGACAGTTCAAAGTTTGTAGGCATACAAGGGAGCATCACCGTCAAGGCATTTATGGATGCCCTTTAGTGGGACATCAACATCCAACACGAGATTTGATACATATTCCTCACCAAGCCTACATTCACCAAGTATACAGAAATGGATGAAGTGTATCGAAGACTGCTCAAAGTCAACGTGCCCAGTCATCTCAGATGGGAAGAGCTCTGTGATTTGATCGATTAGCAGATGAGCTGTACTGGTCCAGTCAGCATTCCAATCAGATGAAGTCGTGTAGACGCTTCATCAACGACCCACCCAGAAATCAGCGTGCAGTTACACCATGTCATCAAGCAGTTCCTAGATTTAGGAATTTTGTTTAGTTAGGCTAAAAATAGATTTAGCACATCTTGTTCATTTATGACAGGAACATTTGTAATTTGAGTTATAAATACTTCATCTTTTGAATTATTGAGGGTTGTTGTTGATCTTCACACCCTGACGCTATCAGACTATAATCCCTTTGCGTTTCTGGTTTGTATTTCATATTTTATTAAAACACAGACCCCATAGCCCAATGGATGGGTAGACTATCTCAACCAATTCAAAAAACACTTTGAGAACAAAACCGACCTATTTCTTTACCTAGGCTAATATCTAAAATTGGAAACATAGCTTAATCATATAGAGAGATCCCTCTTTGAAGTTGGAAGGGCTAGATCCCAGCTTCAAAAGTGGTTGGATAAAGTTACCTTTGTAGATTTCTTCTGTTTTCAACCTCTAGGAAATTTACCAAGTGCTAACACAACCCATATCGTATAAATAATTTTTTTGTCTGATAAAGTGGAGGCCACAGGACTAGGGGGATGCATGGAAGAGTTTGATTGGATTTCACTTCGAGGAAAATTTTGTGAGGTGTGACATATTGCACCCTAAAATTTTGTGTTTCAACACATTGCACCCTAAAAGATTTTCTGGCATGCAATATGAGGAAGAGCATGGAAAGGAAAATATTTGGACTAATGTTTTTTTTGTAGAGGCTTGGCTTATTGCATGAAGAGAATACTTCATGTGATACACCACACATGACACATATTTCATGGAGTGCAATAAGGTTATCGCAGAAAAGAAAAATTTCAATGATGCAATACATTGCGAGGAGCAAAACTTCATAGTGATGTGATAAAGAGAGGGAGAAATCCAAGTCATTGCAAGAGAAAGGAAAGATAAAGGAGAAAAATTGTAGTGTTGCAACAAAGGAATTCTTCATTCGACACGATGTATCACAAAACGATAAACTTTATGCAATACACCTCATAAAGACAACTTTTCATGTGATGCGATGACGGAAAGGGGAGCTCTATCGCATGAGGAAAGAATTTCAAAACGTGGCATATTGCATGAATAAAAACTTCAAGTGTGACACAAAGTTTGGAGGATATGTGATAGGGTCGTAAGGGCTACCATTTCGCAACAATATAGGAAGAGATATGGAAAAGGAAGTGTGTCCTTTCGCATGGAAGAAAAACTTCTCCCATGTGACACACCACAAATGAAGAAATTTTCAATTGAAATAAGAAGGTTGGGGAAGATGCGACGTGGAACTTGGATGAAAACTTTCCCTATTGTGATAAACCAATGGAGAATAAATTGTCTCGGGAAGGGATATGTTTGAGGGATTCCCATACAACACCATGTCATCTAGCACATGTAGGACCATGTACATATGATGGTGTGGAAAGAGAGAGAGAAAAACTTAATGGAAACTTCAATAGGCCATAACTTTGTAATCATATCTTAGAATATAGAAAGATTACAGACATTGGAAATATCTTGATGAGTAGAACGAATTCATGAGCTCAAATGTGACCTTAAATTTGTGTACTCGGAGGAAAAAATTGATTACCCCACCTCCTTAATACTACTTAGGAGTTTGGGTATGTGATAAATGGTACCAAAGAAGTGGTTGAAACTTGCGACTGTTATGGGACAAGAACCAACACAATAATAAAATAAATATTTTGTGATAAAATAACACTAATGGGTTAATTTGCTTGTTTTAGCAAAAATGAAAAAGAATTCAGATTTAATGTGATTAGTGATAGACAAGTAATCAACATGGAATAGGTATCAGATGAATGAGAGATTGAATCAGATGAAATAAGGAATGTTGAGACTTCCCCAGATATGGAAGAAACCTTGAGAATTATGAAAGAAAAACTTCAAAGCTGCAAGGAAGACAATGAAAGACTAATTCAATCTCAAGAATAGAAAAATGAATTTAATGTTGTATTACTATAGATTTTGTCTAAAATTAAAAATCACCTATATCAAGGACCATCCATGAGTAATGTAGGAATAAATCCTCTAGGAAGAGGCACCATAGTACTAGAGAATAAACATATGGTGAAGAGATGTCAACAAACTCTTTGGACAAAGATACAATTACTCTTTACAAAGCATATAGAAATGTCATGAAACATGTTTCCCACAAGCATAAGAAGAAGAAGTATTCCATAAATCCCTTGCAGGAATAATTTAACAAGTCTAAGCCACCCACTTTTTATGGTGAGGTAAATATTGGTTAAGAAGAGAAAGCATGGCTTCTAAGACTAAAAACGTATTTTCAGGTATGCGACTTCTTGAGAAACATGAAGGAAAGAGTGGCCATTTTTAACATGAATGGTAGAGATTCCATTTGGTGGGAGGACCTCAAGAATGTGAAAAGTATTAGTGAAAGGAAAATCAAATTGAATCATTTTGAAAAGTATTTTAGGAAAAAATACCTATCAGAAAAGTACTATGAAGGTAATATCAAAGAGTTTCATGAACTAAATCTAGGATAGATGACCACAGAATAATATGTAATATATTCCTAAATCTATTTTGATAGGTCCCATACATCCAAGATGAGAAGGTAAAGATTCAACGTTTTCTCAATGGGTTGCCTAAATCCTACCAAGATAGGATTGGATTTTACAAGCCAAAACAATGTTGAGGAAACAATTCAGAAGATGAAGAACTATTAGGAACAAGTCAATTATAGACCAAAATTCAACATTTCTTGGAAGGAAAAGAAAATGGATAAGGCTTATGTTAGGATACGATCCTAACCCCTCTCCATGGGTCACTAGTTAGTAGGATATGTTTTCTATTTAATAAAGGTCAACATTAGTTAATAAGGCCTAATAGATAAAGAAGAATAAGTCAATGTAAGAAGACCTAATAGAAGCTTCTGCTTCTAGAAAGATCTTCCTCTAGAAGTTTCCTTAGAAGGTAGAATTAATATAAATAAAAGTGGGAGCTATTGCATATTTTGTCTTGGAGATTATTGTAATAGATATTTTATCTGCTATAGGCTTCCCCCTTGAAGAGGAAAGTGAACATTGCTATCATAATAAATTTGATCTTCCTGGTGATTACTCTGGTGTTATTCTGGTGTTCTTATGATATTTTTATGGATATATCATTATTATTTTGTCATTTCCTGCTAGATATTTTTGTTCTGCATCATATATTGTATCATGAATATTGCAAGTGGTATCAGATCTCTTTCCAGGGAAATACTTGTGGGCTAAATGTTTTTCAGGGTAGAGACGTATTCCAACATCTTTAAGCTACAGATATATGTCATTATGCACATAAACTCGTAATCGAAGAGTCATAGACGTAGAAAATGCAAGTGGTTCTTAAGCGCACATATGTTGGCTACCCTTGTAATCCGTGTTGGTACCCCTTTGAGTGGCAGTGCATCAGAAAACACCTATACACAAATCCCTTTGTAGATAAACCGATCGGTTGCCTGACTGTTATAGTGTCACCGAGAACAACACTCGGGAAGTGAATCTCTAGTATCTGGGTAGTTGGGTAGTACGGCTAAGGGTAAAGTCTAGCCTCCTTAGTTGGTGCCCTGAGATATTGGGCCAAATAATATTGTTGGACCCCACACGTATATCAGAGAGCTATAGCACATGGAAAACCATTGAATGTAGATTCCCTGCAAACCCTAACCCTTGGGAACAAAAAAAAAGAAGAAATGACAAGATCTATTATAGTGCAACCTTTCTATATGCATTGGGGTTGTGAAATTACTACATCTTTTGTCCTGTTAAGAATTTGGGCATTCCACCTCTGCATTATTATTTAGTTCGAAGTATAACTCTGCATGAGGATAAAAAATTAAAAAAAATGTATGGGCCTGTCAACACCCTTATTTGTGACCTATCCCATTTAATTCCTCTCGTCATTATGATTGTAGTGGTACCCTCCAATTTTAACCCTTTTTTCTTGCAGACCCAACCCCCTTTGGGACTCCTTTCTTGAGACCTATCCCATTGGATTTCTCTCTTTGTATTGATCACCCAGGTACCTATCAATCTTAAGCCCATTTATCCATCCCGACACCTCCGCTTCTACCTAGGCCTTCACTATTCCTGCCACTCAATCTTAGTCCCAATAAACCTTGGAGGATAGAGTGTCCCACCTGGAACAACAAATTGACAATAACATAGCTTCCCTCCACAATGAATTCACCACAACCCTTGACCAACAATACAACAAATTGGTGAAACTCTTTAGGGGTAAGAATGTTGAGCCAAATCCATAAGAACTTCATTCTTCTCATTATGAACATATTGTTGGGGTAAGAAAAGGGTATAAATATTCTCCTTGTTACTTTGGTTTATGATATATTCTTTGCTGACTTTTCTATTGGTTTGAAGTAATTAATTGATGTTTCTTTTCATGGTGTGTTATTGCTAAAAATATATTGCATGTTGATTGAGTTATTAGTTTCAGATTTTGTAGTTAGTGTGTGAAGAGCTTGATTGTTACAGTAATTTAGATGAATCTAGATTTATTGTAAATGAACTATCTACATGATTCAAACCTATACAACTTATTTGCATATATTTTGCTGACAATATTGAGAGAAAAGATGAATACTCGGTTTATAAAATTAATGTCAGACTAAGGTTGTTTTTAGGACATCTTTAGAGACCAAAATTTTGGTGTGATTGGTGCGGAGATTGTCAAGGATAGTATAGGTTGCGCCTCTGAAAGGATGAGGTATTAAAAACAGAAGGTAAGAACCTGTACAAACAACAATAAAAATGTTTGTGCTAACACCTACCTTCAGCTAATGTATAGAGGTTACATAGGTGCATATAAGTTACACCGGTGTGTATGACTAAGAAGAAATAACCTGAAAAAAAAAAACCCTTACCAAAAAATACAAAATCCCAGGGCTTGGTGGCCCCTAGAAGGAGCAATTTTATAGATGAAATTATTCGAAAGGATGAATCTCAAGCCTCGGTTGGACCTCAAAAACGTTCTACCTGAGTCCCTTAGGCAGTAAATTGACCAACTGCAGCTCATGCTGAGGTTCATAGCGGAACTGAAGGAACTGAACAAAGTTTCCAAAGTACACAGACTCCACTTTTCAGTCCTGTAGGCGATGCAAATTCTTGTAATTTAAGAGAAGGAGAAGGGGAGACCAATGGAGTTGTTGAGGAAAACCACAACCACCTATTCTTGGATCTCGTATGATTTTGGAAGGAGAAGGAACACCTGAAATCCCAGACATAGGTAGCGTGGAAAAACCCTATAAGGGACGAAGTAATCATCCACCCTGAGTAGAACACCCAGAACAATAAATCCCTGAGGGTTATTGGCACATTTTTGACCAAATGGAACAACAAAATTAGTTGCGACCCTAGAACCAAACTACCACTTGGGAATATTTAATAGTTGATCTGGTTTCTAATGCCCCATTGAAATCCATTCCACTACAAAATCTTCCAACCTTTAGTGGATTGATCCCAGAGGACCTTGACACACTCTTATTTGAATTTGATGTCTTGTGTAGACGTTATGACTATACCTCCAAACCTTGAAAAATGAAGATACTTCCTTCCACTTTGAAAGGAGAAGCTTTATGATAGTTTATGGGACTAGGGGGAGGAACTATAAATTCATGGGATGAAATGAAACAAGCCTTCCTTACGAAATATCAAGACTATTGTAGAACCAGGGATTTAAAGGATGAAATCTTTAAAACGGTTGAAAAATAAAATGAAACACTAGAGGAATATGTTGAAATATTTCAATATAACCTGCAGAGATAACCTTACAGTACACTGCCAAGTGAGGTACTTAAATCCACTCTAATAAAAGGTATGAAGGATGAATGGGTAGAGATGTTAATTTTGATGGGAAAAGGCGATATTTATCAAGAAATGTATGTTGAAATTGTTCAATTGTGTATCAATTGTTCATGCGGTAGTACATGAACTATATCAGGATTACAAGGCCCCATCACCAGAAGTAGCAACATTACTAGTGGGAGTGTCACCCTAGCATAAATCGACAATCTTTAAAAAAAATTTAAAACTGACATTTTGGGTACTTTAACTACGCAATTGGATGTTCTCCAGGTTAAACAGAGACAGGAAAAATGAAAATAGTCGTTGGCTATATTTTTTCCATGGTGCAGGAAGAAACATAGTCCATAGAAATTTCCCCTAGACATGGTTCAAACATGTGCTATATGCGCCAAATATAATGTGATAGAACAATGTCCATCGCTTCCAGGACTAAAGGCCATCTTTGAAGAAGAAGAAGAAGAAACAAAATCGATATATCTAATGGCTCAACATTGCCAATGGCATGCTCATCCCCTAGGTACGCTAAAATATCCTTCTTCTTTCTTTCCTGGAAAATATAATCAACAACATAATCCTAGAAATACATGGCAGGGCCAACCGTTTGTTAACCCCACCTTGCAGTCCCAACAATATCGCATTGCACCTTGGCCAAATCAATCGGTTTCCACTCCTACTTGGCCCAACCTGCAGTACTCTACCCCATTTTGGAGGAATTCAAATAATAGTCCCTATCCTTCACAATGGACTAGCACAATTACCCAAGCTCCTAACTAGACTCAAAACTGGCAACGCCCCATGGGATTGACCAATAAACCTATGGGAATGGTTCCTCAAGCTCAACCCACTTTGCAAGATCCACTTCAATTGCCCCAAAATCCCCAACCTAAAATATGCCCCCAACTACCAGCTCAACCCAACCCGAATCCTAATAATAGACCAATCCAGCTCATGCAAATTGTCGAGAATTTGGAAGGTGAAACAAACTCTGTAGGATGCAACAAGCTTCGGTTAAGGTTGGGGCATGTAGTTTCTTCTGAGGAAAAGAGTATTCATCAAAAAGAGGAGAACGAGAATAATAGACAACCAACAATAAACCCATAGACTGTGGTTATAACAAAAGAAGTAGAGCAGGGGGAAAAACACAGTCAACCAACCAAATCCTGATAAAGATACAATTTCTTCTCCCTTGTTCCCTGAAAGGCTAATAATAGAAAAACCGGATGTATATCCCAACTTTGATATCGCTTGGGAACTAAAAAATATATGTGTTAAAATCCCACTCCTACATGATGTACAAGATATTCCTATTTATGAGAAAACAATTAAATAATTATGTGGGAAAAATCCTGAAAGGAAAACTAAGAATCCATCAACTGTTCATGTGGTAGGAACTTTATCCGATCTTATTCTAGGAAAACAGGAGCCCGTTAAATATGCAGACCCAGGAAATCCCATGGTAATGGTTTAGATACATGATTACTCTTTCCCAAATACACTGGTGGATTTGCAGGTAGCCATCAATATTCTGACATCGATACCTATAACGTCCTGGGTATCACCTCCTACAAACCTACTTCAAATTGGTTAGAATTGGTTGATAGATCTGTGGTTAAACCAATAGGCACATTACAAGACATAGTAGTCTCGGTCAACTCTTGGGAATACCCAGTTGATTTCCTAGTTATTAAACCAAGAAGTAGACTAGATGGACACTCGTTAATATTAGGGCGATCGTGGCTAGAAACAACATATGCATACATAGGATGTCACACACGCAACATGGCAATTTCTAGAGGAAGTGCTATAAATAACCTTATCCTGTATCCCCCAGTTAAACCAAGTCCTTGTGTCATACACCAACAGTTGCAACCACCTAGATATCTAGAAGAAAACATATGCCCTCCTCTCACACTAGAAGAATCTCTTGGGCTCAAAAACCAACTAGAAGATGATGTGATCAACAACTTCATTAACATCCCAACTGTTATAGGAAACCCAACATGTCAAATGCTCAAAGTCCTTTTAGATAATTAAGCGCGAGGACATCCTTTGGAAGAATTGATGGAGCAACATATTCCCACTAATAATGTCCATAACAACATTGCATATGAAATCGCACCAGGAAGATTTCTGAATATTAACGCCAATTTGAATGACCAACAACAACAAAAATTAATCCATATCCTTTCTAAATACCAACAGGGTTTTGCCTAAGAATAATCTGACATGAAGGGCATCTATCCCCAACTATGTACACATCATATCTATATCTATATCTATATCTGATATTCCATGAAAAATTCATCCCTTGAGAAGTTGTTAAATTACACATACTATATTAGAGATTTTCCTAAAATTTTCCCTGGTGGTATCATGGTTTGGCTAGGGGGTGACTAGTTGTAGAGATCACCAATGCAACTGAGCCTACGGTTTGGTGGAAAAATGCTCACCCTCAGTGATTTTTTTTATAGCTTCAAGTTTAGATAAGTGCTCTCTTTATTCTCAACAATAGTCTATCTTATTTCATTTTGTGAAATATCGTTGCATTTTTGTTTGTGGAAAATCCTTCTTGGTTGTATATAATGAGTTTATCCTATATTTTGTTCATAGAGAAATCATGTATTTGTAAATATGTTATTTTGCATGGGAATGAATTTATGGGTAAGGGAGGGATGCCCCTATAAACCTTGTTACAAAATTTAAAAAAGGATAGGCCATAAACGAGGTATACTTAGAGTATGTTGGTAATGGAATCAATATACAGGTTAAAACCTTGTACATGATATATTTAAGTAGATGGTAAGTGTGGTTGGGTATTAAAGGTAAAATTGTCCTTAAAGCTATCGAAGCTTAATGCCTCTAGTATAATGTTGTGAGAATGTCTCTTTCTCCCTCATTCCATGCAAACAAACTAAATTTTTGTAGACTACATTTTTTCTTGGAAATAGGTCTATGTGAGAAAATGGCATAAGTAGTCTTCTCATCATGACAAATTTTATGAAGGTTGTATGTTTTCCTTATCCCCCTTTGCTGTTGAATTTCTCATATGCATCTATGAGGTTGATTACCAAGTTCTCCTAATGGTTTGAATGAGCATGGTTGATGATGATTTTACTAACTGGATAAATTTGTGTGTGTGTGTGTGTGTGTGCTCCTATAGATCTACTGGGCCGTGACTTTTCCCCGATAGAAGACAAATGCTTGTTATGTTGAAAAATGATTATATATGTCTTGACTTGAAAGGCTAACTTGTAAAAATAATTAAAATGACGTGTGTAACAGAATATGATATTTAAGATGAATTATTTAGGTTATTGGTACCCCTAGACTCCAAGGGCTATCTTGGAAGTACAGATACATTTATTTTGAGGCACAAAACCCTGGGATGCATAGCCATCCTCTTTGAGAAACTAAAAATAAGAGACTAGCCTTCCTCAATTATACCTATTCAATCCTCTGTTAAGGCCTTTCGATCCCTCCTTTTTTTAATTTGGGAGAATTTAAGAGGACCTTGAAGAAGTGTGTTTCTCGGAGAATAACACTTAGGAAAAAAATTGAATAATTTTGAGGAAAACTTAAGTAAATTATGAGTGTCGCATGGAGTTTTTCTTCGTTCCATACAACCCATATCGTATAAATAAATTTTTTGTCTGATAAAGTGGAGGCCACAGGACTAGGGGGATGCATGGAAGAGTTTGATTGGATTTCACTTCGAGGAAAATTTTGTGAGGTGCGACATATTGCACCCTAAAATTTTGTGTTTCAACATATTGCACCCTAAAAGATTTTCTGGCATGCAATATGAGGAAGAGCATGGAAAGGAAAATATTTGGACTAATGTTTTTTTTGTAGAGGCTTGGCTTACTGCATGAAGAGAATACTTCATGCAATACACCACACAGGACACATATTTCATGGAGTGCAATAAGGTTATCCCAGAAAAGAAAAATTTCAAGGATGCAACACATTGCGAGGAGAAAAACTTCATAGTGATGTGATAAAGAGAGGGAGAAATCCAAGTCATTGCAAGAGAAAGGAAAGATAAAGGACAAAAATTGTAGTGTTGCAACAAAGGAATTCTTCATCCGACACGATGTATCACAAAAAGATAAACTTTATGCAATACACCTCATAAAGACAACTTTTCACGTGATGCGATGGCGGAAAGGGGAGCTCTATCGCATGAGGAAAGAAGTTCAAAACGTGGCATATTGCATGAATAAAAACTTTAAGTGTGACACAAAGTTTGGAGGATATGTGATAGGGTCGCAAGGGATACCATTTCGCAACAATATAGGAAGAGATATGGAAAAGGATGTGTGGCCTTTCACATGGAAGAAAAACTTCTACCATGCGACACACCACAAATGAAGAAATTTTCAATTGAAACAAGAAGGTTGGGGAAGATGCGACGTGGAACTTGGATGAAAACTTTCCCTATTGTGATAAACCAATGGATATTAAATTGTCTCGGGAAGGGATATGTTTGAGGGATTCCCATACAACGCCATATCATCTAGCACATGTAGGACCATGTGCGGATGATGATGTGGAAAAAGAGAAAGAAAACCCTAATGGAAACTTCAATAGGCCATAAATTTGTACTCGTATCTTAGAATATTGAAAGATTACAGTCATTGGAAATATCTCAATGAGTAGAACGAATTCATGAGCTCAAATGTGACCTTAAATTTGTGTACTCGGAGGAAAAAATTGATTACCCCACCTCCTTAATACTACTTAGGAGTTTGGGTATGTGATAAATGGTACCAAAGAAGTGGTTGAAACTTGAGACTGTTATGGGACAAGAACCAACACAATAATAAAATAAATATTTCGTGATAAAATAACACTAATGGGTTAATTTGCTTGTTTTAGCACAAATGAAAAAGAATTCAAGATTTAATGTGATTAGTGATAGACAAGTTATCAACCTGGAAGAGGTATCAGATGACTGCGAGATTGAATCAGATGAAATAAGGAATGTTGAGACTTCCCCAGATATGGAAGAAACCCTGAGAATTATGAAAGAAAAACTTCAAAGCTGCAAGGAAGACAATGAAAGACTAATTCAATTTCAAGAATAAAAAAATGAATTTAATGTTGTATTACTGTAGATTTTTTCTAAAATTAAAAATGACCTATATCAAGGACCATCCATGTGTAATGCAGGAATAAATCCTCTAGGAAGAGGCACCATAGTACTAGAGGATAGACATATGGTGAAGAGATGTCAACAAACTCTTTGGACAAAGATACAATTACTCTTTACAAAGCATATAGAAATGTCATGAAACATGTTTCCCACAAGCATAAGAACAAGAAGTATTCCATAAATCCCTTGCAGGATTAATTTAACAAGTCTAAGCCACCCACTTTTTATGGTGAGGTAAATATTGGTGAAGAAGAGAAAGCATGGCTTCTAAGACTAAAAACATATTTTCAGGTATGCGACTTCTCGAGAAACATGAAGGAAAGAGTGGCCATTTTTAACATGAATGGTCGAGCTTCTATTTGGTGGGAGGACCTTAAGAATGTGAAAAGTATTAGTGAAAGGAAAATCAAATTGAATCATTTTGAAAAGTATTTTAGGAAAAAATACCTATCAGAAAAGTACTATGAAGGTAATATCAAAGAGTTTCATGAACTAAATCTAGGATAGATGACCACATAATAATATGTAAATATATTCCTAGAGCTATCTTGATATGTCCCATACATCCGAGATGAGAAGGTAAATATGTTGGCAAATGTTTAACAGGTAGTGTATGCTTGTCATTGATGGCAAGTACAACAATGAAGATGGCATGAGTATAGGAAGAATGTAGCAGACGGGCATCAGAAGCAGTTTGGGACGACACTGCAGGAAGAATGTAACAGACGGGCATCAGAAGCAGTTTGGGAAGACACTGCAGAGGATGGTTGGCATGCTTTATAGGTAGTATGCGCTTGTCAATGATGGCAAGATCAGAGTGTGCATCGATGGAAAAATAGGAACAACGTAAGCTTAGGAGGAATTAGCGCAGAGTCGAATGCAGTGCGTAGGTGTGCACCAGGGATGAGGTTAACTCTTGGCTAAAGCTCAAGGGAGATAGCGTACTTAGGATCACAGGTGGATCAAAGGTCGAGGCCTTTGACACTTAGAAATTCTTCCAAGTAAGGAGGATGCGTAAGCTTGGAGAAGAAGCATCAGTGATCGTTGGATCCCATCCTGAATTCTCAATGACCATCAGATCTCAATATAGACAAGAGGAGCATGCAGATATGGATGATAGATCTTGGGCGTTAGATATGTGTGCAGGGTCTGACCACCATTGGATCGAGGAGAACCTGCACATTGTTTAAATTGCAAGGAGTAGAGGGCTCACAAAATCCCGAAAGAAGGAGGACCGTCCATCTTCAGGTAGGACA
>JASDQU010683711.1:94040-109404 GCA_032191745.1 Picea mariana
AACATAGTCCGCAGGAATGTCCCCTAGACATGGTTCGAACCTACGCTATCTGTGCCAAATATCATGTGATAGAACAATGTCCATCGCTTCCAGGACTAAAGTCCATCTTTAAAGAAGAAGAAGAAGAAACAAAATCGATATATCTAATGGCTCAACATCGCCAATGGTAGGCTCGTCCCCTAGGTACACTACATGATCCTTCTTCTTTCTTTCCTAGAAAATATAATCAACAGCATAAACCTGGAAATACATGGCAGGGCCAACCATTTGTTAACCCCACCTTGCAGTCCCAACAATATCATGTTGTACCTTGGCCAAATCAATCAGTTTCCACTCCTACTTGGCCCAACCTACAGTACTCTACCCCATTTTGGAAGAATTCAAATAATAGTCCCTATCCTTCATAATGGACTAGAACAATTGCCCAAGGTCCTAACTAGACTCAAAACTGGCAACGCCCCATGGGATTGACCAATAAACCTATGGGAATGGTTCCTCAAGCTCAACCCACTTTGCAAGCTCCACTTCAATTGCCCCAAAATCCCCAACCTCAAATATGCCCCCAACTACCAGCTCAACCCAACTCGAATCCTAATAACAGACCAATCCATCTTGTGCAAATTGTTGAGAATTTGGAAGGTGAAACAAACTCTGTAGGATGCAACGAGCTTCGGTTAAGGTTGGGGCATGTAGTTTCTTCTAAGAAAAATAATATTCATCAAAAACAGGAGAACGGGAATAATAGACAACCAACAATAAACCCATCGACTGTGGTTATAACAAAAGAAGTAGAGCAGGGGGGGAAACATAATTGAGCAACCAAATACTGATAAAGATGCAATTTCTTCTCCCCCGTTCCCTGAAAGGCTAATAATAAAAAAATCAGATGTATATCCCAACTTTGATATCGCTTGGAAACTAAAAAATCTATGTGTTAAAATCCCACTCCTACATGATTTACAAGATATTCCTATTTATGCGAAAACAAGTAAATAATTATGTGGGAAAAAGCTCGGAAGGAAAACTAAGAATCCATTAACTGTTCATGTGGTAGGAACTTTATTCGATTTTATTCTAGGAAAACAGGAGCCAGTTAAATACGCAAACCTAGGAAATCCCATGGTAACAGTTCAGATACATGGTTACTCTTTCCCAAATACACTGTTGGATTTGCAGGTAGCCATCAATATTCTGACATTGATACCTGTAACATCCTGGGTATCACCTCCTATGAACCTACTTCAACTTGGTTAGAATTGGTTGATAGATCTGTGGTTAAACCAGTAGGCACATTACAAGACTTAGCAGTCTCGGTCGACTCTTGGGAATACCCAGTTGATTTCCTAGTTATTAAACCAAGAAGTAGACTAGATGGACACTTGTTAATATTAGGGCGATCGTGGCTAGAAACAACATATGCATACATAGGATGTCGCACACGCAACATGACGATTGCTAGAGGAAGTGCTATAAATAACCTTATCTTGTATCCCCCAGTTAAACCAAGTCTTCGTGTCATACACCAACAGTTGCAACCACCTAGATATCTAGAAGAAAACATACACCCTCCTCTCACACTAGAAGAATCTCTTGGGCTCAAAAACCAACTAGAAGATGATGTGATCAACAACTTCATTAACATCCCAATTGTTGTAGGCAACCCAACATGTCAAATTCTCAAAGTCATTTTAGATAATGAAGCGTAAGGAGATCCTTTGGAAGAATTAATGGAGCAACATATTCCCACTACTGATGTCCATAACAACATTGCATATGAAATCGCAACAGGAAGATTTATGAATATTAATGCCAATTTGAATGACCAACAACAACAAAAATTAATCCATATCCTTTCTAAATACCAACATGATTTTTCCTGGGAATAATCTGACATGAAGGGCATCTATCCCCAACTATGTACACATCATATCTATATCGAAAAAGGTACCCAACCCATCTGACATCCCTAACGAAGGTTAAACCCTCATCTCTGGGACATTGTCAAAGAAGAATTACAAAAACTGTTGGATGTAGATTTCATATATCCTATTTAATATAACCAGTGGGTCTCCCCACTAGTAATCATCCCTAAAAAGAATGGTAAATGGTGAATCTATATAGACTAAAGAGAACTCAATAAGTATACCTAGAAGGACCATTTTCCCCTACCTTTTATAGATCAGGTCCTTGATACTTTAGCATTGAATCATTTTTCTCTTTCCTAGATGGATTTAGTGGTTATAATCAAATTCAGATTACTCCAAAAGACCAGTATAAAACTACATTTACATGTCCTTCGGGTACCTTTGCATATCAAGTATTACCTTTTGGGTTATATAATGCTCCTACTACATTCCAGAGATCTATTTTGAGCATCTTTTCTGATTTAATTAATGAAGGACTCGAAGTTTACATGGGTGATTTTACCCCTTATGGCACTAACTTTGATAAGGTTTTAAGCAATCTGGAGAAGGTATTGGAAAGATGCATTTCTACTAGGTTCTTTTTGAGTCATGAGAAATGTCATATGATGATGAATGAAGGTGTGGTACTAGGACACTATGTTTCTGCAGATGGAATCAAGGTAGACCCAACAAAGATAGAGGTAATCCTTAAATTACCTACACCCCGTACACAGACCGAGGTACATATTTTCCTTGGTTGTGCAAGGTATTATTGTAGATCCATATAAAATATTTCAAGAATAGTTGCACCTTTACATGAATTAACTGGTAATGTGGAATTTCAGTGGTTTGATAAGTGTGATGATGCATTTGCAGAGCTTAAAAGGTTAATTTCAACAACACCGCTGATGAGAGGACTAGACTGGAATTTACCATTCCACATCTCTTCAGATGCATCAGATGTCGTTATAGGCATTGTCCTTGGACAAGAAGAAGATAAGAAGCCTTATGTTATTTACTTTATTAGCAAAAATCTTACCCCTACTAAATTAAATTACACAGTAACAAAAAAAGAATTTTTAGTTGTTATACATGCTATTAATAATTTTTGACATTACATAATAGGATGTCCAATGTTTTTGTATATTGATCACTCTTCCATCAAATATTTATCCAACAAACCAATTACTAATGGACGGGTTACTCGGTGGCTGTTTTTATTGCAGGAATTCAACATCACCATTAAGGACCAATTGGGAAGAGAAAATCTTGTTGCATATTTTTTTTCTCGTATATCCAATACAGATAACTCTTTGACAGTCGAAGACCAATTTCCAAATGAACGTTTTTTTTGTTGTAACTATTAATATTCCTTGGTACGCTGATGTGGTGAATTATTTGGCAGTTGGAAAGTTGCCAACACACTTGTCATCAAGAGAAAGGAAATTAATTGTTCAGCGTAGTGCACGGTTCACCTGGATTGGTGGATTTATTTTCCACACAGGGTCTGATCTTCAGATCCAAAGATGTATCAGATAGGATGAAATTCATGATGTCTTGAAGGCGTGTCATGATGAGCCCTGTGGCGGACACTTTGCAGACCATGGGACTAGGCATAAGGTTTTACAGATGGGTTATTATTTTCCCTCTATATTTAAATACACAAATAAGTATGTATAGACATGTGACAGATATCAGAGGATGGGCCAACCAGACAAGGCTGATGAAATTCCCCTACAGCCACAAGTGGTGGTGGAACCTTTCGAGAGATGGGCACTAGATTGTTTTGGCCCCTTTAACCAAAAATCAAACTAAAAATCTTATATACTAGTTGCAATAGACTATATGACCAATTGGGTAGAATCAGTAGCCTTGCCAAATGCAACTAAGGAAGCAGTCATTAAATTTATTTTTGAACTATTTGTACGCTATGGATTACCCAGGGAAGTAATCACAGATAGAGGGTCGCAATTTACAGCACATAAAATATTGACCACTCTACGCAATTATCACATTAAACATAGGGTTACCTCCCCATACCACCCCCAGGAAAATGGACAAGTGGAAAGTACCAATAAAGTCTTGGAGGCAATATTGACAAAAACAGTCTCGACAAACCATCAAAATTGGGTAGCCGAGCTTCCAAATGCCTTATGGGCCTATCACATGACATGGCGTAACACTACTGGATGCTCTCCTTATCACCTATTCTTTGGCAAAGAACCAATATTTCCAATTGAATTTGAGATCAAGACTCTAAAAATGGCCCAGGAAATTGGACTGGATCTTACGGAAGCACACACACAGTGCATATAGCAGCTCAATGAGTTAGATGAAGCATGCTTGTTTTCCTTTCAACACATAGTTGCTATTCAACAACAAAGAGTTAGGTGGCATGACAATCATATCAAGAATAAATCATTACAGAAAGGTGATTGGGTGCTTCTTCATGATTCCATATTTCAGGATTTCTCTGGGAAGTTGCAAACAAGGTGGCTAGGATCATATGAAATCAAGGAAGTCCATGATAATCACACTATCACTTTAGTTACCATCGACGGGTATGGTTCTCCTTTTCTGGTAAATGGACATCGACTATGGCTCTACCATCAACCGCTTTCAAAAGAATATTTTCACCAAGAAGTAAGTAATGATCCTATTGTTCATATTTTAGCTGGCTGCGAAGGTAACCCAGCAACTTCAGCTCCATGAAATTTTTGTTTTTCCAGCACTGTACATACTGTATATATTTTTCTTTGAATATTTGATTGATCTTTTAATTTTTTACTTTCTAGGGAAGACACTATAAAGAGATTTTGAGAACAAAGACTAGAAAGGGTATAAAATATGACTGTAATGAGGATATAATTAGCACTCTTTTCTTTTCTTTATTATAACTGTTACATATCCTTCAAATTCAAACTCCAAATATCTCTTGTAGAACTTTGAAAAATCCATCAAATATAAACCTTGTTTTTATACAGGAGATGAATATGTCATGTTTCGCAGCAAAATTCAGACAATTGCACTAAAAAGATGTGCGGTTGTGACTATAGTAAATAGAAATGATTGCAAGACACTATAAACCATCTGATATATGTTACCCCCCTTGATCATTGCGTGAACCTACCCGTAAAATTGTGAAATAAATTAAGTTGATGACTAATCAATCCTATATTCGCTAGAACAAAATTTCTTCATGTGGGAGGTATCTAATTAATTAATTAGATGGTTCAATTTGAATATCATCATCATCTTCCTAAAACTTTCGTTTTTGTTCCCTTGGTTGTGACTTTTGTTCCCTTTGTGGGTAATGTCGTTCATTCAAAAGTAACATTTGTCATTCCCTTGGTTGCGATTGATGTTTCCTTTGTGGGTAATGTCGTTCATTCAAACGTAACAATTGTTGTTCCCTTTGTTGCGATCGATGTTCCCTTTGCAGGTAATGTCATTCATTTGAACATAACAATTTTCATTCCCTTTGTTTTGATTGTTGTTCCCTTTGCAAGTAATGTCGTTCATTCGAACGTAACAACTGTCGTTCCCTTTTCTTGAGATTGTTGTTCCCTTTGCGGGTAATGTCCATTCAAACGTAACAACTGTCATTCCATTTGTGGTGATTGTTGTTCCCTTTGTGGGTAATTCCAAATGCGACAACTATCATTCCCTTTTCTTTTGATTATTGTTCCCTTTGTGGTTGTTCCTATTGTTGTTCCTTTCACTTGAAAGCAGGGATTTTTGTTTCCACCAACAACACGTGTTTTTTTTTATGACTAATCCTTATATGTTTAGCTATTCCTTTGGGTATGAACTTCAATAACTAATTTTCAAAGGCATCACTTCTAATTATCATGGCAACAATGTCTCATTTTCTTTTTGGGGAATATTTAGCATACCTTATCAAATTGTTTATGAATTGATTCTTTTAATTTATCTTAATATTGTTCATGATCCATAACGACCACAATTAGTTTCTTTTCCCTATATATATATACATATACTTGAATGATAATTTGTGTTCACATCATAATAAGGAGTCTAAGGCACACTTCTTACTTGGCATTCTTACACTTCTTATGCCATCCCACACTCTTAAGGAGTATATGAGCATCCCTTAATAAAGCCTATATATATATATACCTTCTCTCAAAAAGGATAGGGGTCTCATCATGAGCCAACCTACCACGATCATAAGAGATTAACATAAGTGACATTCCCACTATGGCTACCACACCACGGAAATGGCCTTTGGCATTTAGGTCAAAGGACAGGAGGTCTCATCACAAGATGGTTTGTTCACTTTATTACGATCTAGTGAGTGGCATTATTGTTATCTTGCTACCAAACTAGGATAGTGGCCTTTTTTGGAAAAGACTATTCAAATTATTTATTGAGAATACTGGCTCATCTATGGGTTAAATGGAAACCATGTCGAGGCTATGGATGCCTGTTGGCTGCAGTGGATTTTCCTATGGTATTGAAGTTTATATTAATTTGCCAAGTTTTTATTGTGCTCATAGATTTACTTTCTTTAATAAGAGGCTATCATTCTTGCTATATTCAAAACAAGGGAGGATAAAAAAATTATGACAAGTGGCATACTTATAAAATTTGGACATATTAAGAATACTTAGAATTTCTTCCTTAACACTTTGATATTGGTATTTGGGTGTGCTCTTTCCACAAAAGATATGATTATCGTTCATGATTAATATTAAGTTTCTTTGGAAATTATTAACGGATGTTCTACCCAGTGGTGGTGGCGTAATAATTAATCCATTGCTTGATTGACCATCATTAATGCGTTCACACATACGATCAATCAAGGTTGACCTTTCACTCACTGGGGGGTGGAAATTCTGCACAAGTATCGATAATCCATAATGATTACAGATAATGGGAAATTACATAATTTTTTTATATATACCATTGTTGTTATGTAATTTTTACCATTTCTGGTAACTTTCTTTTACATGTTGGTCTGAAAAGTTTCACAGGTGGGAACAATAGTTGTGTTGATTTTCTTGTAGAAAATATGGGTGGCAAAATTATTCGCCATGAACTTACACTGTTGTGAGTTACTGAGCAGGCTAGGGAAATCCTAAACCATTTAGGGTGGACATAGTATTTTAACAGGCTACAGGGATTTGATACAAATGTTGCATTGGAATTCTTCCAAAATCTACAGGGGGAAATATCAATAATTTGGGGCATACAAATACCAGTCACTGACGCCATCATATCCGAGGTTACAGGATTTCTAGATGAAGGAACAAAATGGACTAGTAAATACATAGCACTCCAGGAAGTTGTGGAATCCTTTGCAGAACTAGGGGAGGAATTTGACAAGAAAGGAAAAGGCCTAAACCCCACTTCTCTTAGTGAAGCTTGGAGGGAGATAGCAGTTGTGGTGCAAAAATACATTACATGCGATGGACGATATGACATGTTTAGACCTCACCACCTCAAGCTGTTGGCATTGTTAAAACAACTGTTAGTATTAAATCTGTCATTTTGTTTTAATAGCATTTTGCATGAAGCCATTGGAAGAACTCAAAAAGCTAAAGACCCTGCTAACGTAATCAATCATCATGGGATAGTAAAATTAATAGTAGTCAAGGCCTTAAAGCATGCAAAAATAATGTGGGAATACCTAATTGAGCTCGATAGACCTTTACAATTGGAGAATCCAAAAGTTCCCCAGTCATAAATCCACCCTGAAATTCCTCCACAAGGAATTGAGGTAGTCTAGCCAGAGGGGGATAGTGCTCAAATAGAAATACCAACCACCCATCCTAAAATTGAAACAAAACTTATTCAGTTGGTAGATGAGCAGTGAAAAGAAAAAACTCAGAGTATGCAAGCAGAAACATCAAAAAGGAAAAGAACAACTTATGTTCCTAAAACCCCCTTTGTTAAAAGAAAAAAGGGTAGAAAGAAAAGACAACCTGAAAACACTCAAGAGACTATGCAAATAGAAGAGCCATCACATGAAAACCCCATAGGGAAGCAGGATGATTTCTTTGAAAGATATGAAGAGGAAATGGCCCAAGTGTTAGGAAATTTGGGAATGTCTCTTACTCAAGATACATACGGCCCAGAAGAACCCCAAGCTCCAACCTCTCCTCCTTAAAACTCTGTCTTTTATCATCCTGATATAGAGGTGCCATCCTCTCCTATGAGGGAATCTCCTGATGTAGCAGAACAACCAGAGCCTCAGTTTAAGGAGAGCAGTCCTTTAGAGAAACAAGAATTCCCAGAGGATACAGGGAATGAATTGTCAATTGATCAAGATTGTGAAGACCTTGAAATTCCCCTTGGACATAAAGAAACATCAGAAGAAGGAAATAACCGAATTAGAAAACTGGAACATGAAAATAAGGCATTGAGGAGGAAGGTCAATAAAATAAAGGTATTAAAACAAAAAGTTGGCAGATTAAAGGAAAAAATTAGACAACTTAAGAAGTAGTTGGAACAGTCTAACAAATCCTATAGGAAGAAGAAATCTAGGAGAGTTAGAATACAGGGAAGAAATCCACTTCCTAGAAGGGAAATTCATACTCACTCTGTTGAAACACAAACAATTTTTCATGCCCCCTTGGAATCAGCTGAAACACAAACTCGAACAGATTCTCCAGTAACAACAGAAAAAGTTGTTCAGACTGAAGAGGTTTTTCATTCCTATGAATAGGATGCCACTATCAGAGGATTGGAAGCAGAATTGGAACAGTCCCAATAGACCTTAACCCAATGCCAAAATGAAATGGTGAGAATAATAGAGCATCAGAAAATTGTCAAACGACTTTGAGCAATGTCAGCAACTGAAAATTAAACCTTTGTTGATCTCAGTAGAGAAAAAGAAAAGGTAAATAAGGTGCAGAGTTAGTTGGATGGAGCTTTGGAGAAAATCAAAAGTATTTTCTCTATTTATTCTGATATATTATCTTGCAATGCCCCTGCTATTAATTATTCCCTATTTTTATTGGAACAATATATGTTATTAAAAGTGAAAACAATTAGGGCAGGAACACGTTCTGATTTTGCCACTGTCTCTGATTTTGTTTTGTGTTTCAAAGAACAATATGATGTAGTAAAATACTTTTTGTGCGAATTATATCTTCATAATTTCGTTCTATAAGAAACCAGAGATGATAACCCCAATCCATTAATTGGGGATACCCAGTTTTATGCCTTTTTATCTTTTGCCAAAAATCAACTTAGATGGGCCAAGGCACATAAGGTATTTATGAAAAGAGAAAATGGGCTAGACCTATGGTTTAGAGGAGAACCTTCTAAACCCTTTGACACCATTATGAAACATAGAGAATTTATGAAGAGGGAAAAGGTTGTGGAATTTTTAGCTCCCATCCATAGACATGTTGTATATTCAGGGCTGCAGTACTTTGGATAAATTAGAGAAGTATCCCCTTCTGCTACCAAATTAAGATGGAGTGTCTCTTCAAATGAAATAAAAAACAGGGAACCATTTGGTTTTAGGAATTTTCAAGCAGCTGCTCTCATATTAGAAAGGTATGCCAATATGATCATGGAAGCCGAGCCTTTCTAGATTGGATGTAGGTACACATCCCTCATTATTTTGTATCCTCTAGAGGGTTACCAGAGTGTTTATGAACTCTATAAGAAAAAGGAAGAAGATGGTTTTGAATAACTTAAAGGTAAGCATGGTTTCTGGAGGTCTAGAGAAGAGACCTCTCCACCCTATAGTCTCACTACCTTGCATGTGAACTCTCTTTTTGCATGAGGACATGCAAAAAGGTAAGCTGGGGAGTATGTTGGGGTAAGAAAAAGGTATAAATATTCTCCTTGTTACTTTGGTTTATGATATATTATTTGCTGACTTTTCTATTAGTTTGAAGTAATTAGGGAAGAAAATGATTAAAAAGCTTTTGGAAATAATATTAAATGATATTAGATATTTTCCAAACTTTGGGTTTGAATTGTTTTGATTTTATGCAGAAATGGACAATTGTTGTTAATTGAGGATAATCAAGAAGATCATGAAGATGCACATACCAATGAAGACTAAAGAGATCAGGCACAAAACAGTTCAAGGTAAAATTGTTTTTTATCTTGATATCTTCATAAGTAGTAAAAGAAATCCCGAGGATCTCTCGATCCTTAGGATAGCTTAATTCACTTGTCTTATTGTAATATATAAAGAAGAGTGAACGATAGAGAGGATATACCAGAATTTCGATCTCTTAATTATTGATACTCTGTACAACAACCCATTTGTAAATGATTTATGAATTATGGAATTAATGGAAGTTTCAAGTGCTTTGACCATTTCCACGTACTGAGTTTTTCATAACAATACCTGCTGAAGACCGTGGGCCCAGTCGATAAGAGCTATTGTCTTATCTATAATTTTATCGACTCTGTGGTAATTCCTTGGGTTGATATTTCCTTCAAAAGTTAGAATAGATTCATTAATGTGTTGTTTCTATTATGAATTGATTGTGTCATTCCATTCACAGAGAGTAGATATTCTATTTGGAAATTATCGATTGTTATTCCATTATTGATTGTTGTCAATTTAACATTTGTTGTTCATTTCATTAAGTTCACTTTTTTTGTTCCTTCTTAAATCTTAATAGATCGTTTTCCCTTTCAAATAGGTTAATTAATCAATGTTCTTTAAGAGATTGAATCATTGGTGTTCTTGTAGATTAAATTGATGTTTTTGGATAGATGAATGAATTCAGTAATTAATTGATGTTTCTTTTCATGGTGTGTTATTGCTCAGAATATATTTCCTATTGATTGATTTATTAGTTTCGTATTTTGTAGTTAGTGTGTGAAGAGATTGATTTTTACAGTAATTTAGATGAATCCAAATTTACGGTAAATGAACTATCTACACAATTTAAACCTCTACAACTTATCTGCATAGATTTTGCTGACAATCTTGAGAGAAAAGACAAATCCTCGGTTGATAAAATTAATGTCAGACTAAGGTTTTCTTTAGGAAATATTTAGATCCCAACACATACTTAGTCCTCCCGCTCCCCTTGGGGTTCTCCACCTTCTTGGAATAACGTTCCTATTGGGTGAAAATATTGTTGATTAATAAGTGCCCAATCGTTTAATTGTCAACCCGAGGAGTTCGTAGACTTATGAAGCACATGCAAAATATATGCAGGATTAAAGCTAAATTAACCTAATCTAATTCTTGAAGCTGAAACAGATGAGTGGAATTAAATTGTTGAAACACACAACTGGAATTGAATTGCTTAAATTATATCAACTTGGAAATGTGAAAATGCATAAAAGAAAAGGAACATGTGAAGAGAAACAAATGACAAGACAACATGTGTGATCTCACATTAACAATAAATAAATTTCAATCTATTACATCACAATGATCAAATCTACACTATGACAAGATAATGGAAATCATGAAAACTAATCAAAGGAAAGACTATAAACCAAAGCTAAAGACCCCTTTCTCCAAGATTACAAAACCAAGACTAAAGATTACAAAAACATGACTTTCTTTCCCTACTTACTACTTTTCTACCCCCCCCAAATGAGGAGAGAGCCCTCTTATTTATACATGAGTGCTTTGGAAAAAAGATAAGCAACTCATAATTACAGATCCACTTTTTTCTCAACCAATTTCCCATTATTACAAAATACTTATCCCTTCAAATCCTCACAAATCCTCTCATGATTTTCCTCCTTGAAATTAGCTTGAATAATTATCTTCAAATCCTTGAAATGGTGGAGAAAATATTCGAGAAGCTTTTTGAATAATCCTTTCAAATAATCCTACACATTACAAAGCTCATCCAAACTTGAGATATTAATGAAAACGTGTTATTTTTCTAATATTTAATCATAAATTCTCTTATAATACTTGAAATAAATAAATTGGAGAATAATAAGGTGAACCCATATGTATTCATGGAAATGGTATAATGAATGGTTAAATGAAGTGATATAATGTGAGGAATGGAGAAAGGAAAAGATGATAAAAAATGAGACATTTATGAGACCCAACATACCCCCCAACTAAACTTGTTTCATGTCCTCATGCAACCTTGCATGGATTAAAAAACTTTTGTCTTCTTAATGTTTGGATTTGCATGATTATGTTTCCTAACAATGAATCATTCCAAGATGTGAAGTACATGAGTAACAACTGATATTTCTGATGGTTGGTTCTTGTGTGTCAACCATGAATATGAAAAAAATTTGGTTCAACATTCATTTCATTTTCTTGATGTAATAATATTTTAAGCATACACGCACTAGAAATGATACGCCATCAATGTGCATAATAAATCCTTTTCTTCATATTTCTGAAGCATGAAAATATTTTGGAATGTATTTGAATCAAGTGAAACAAAGTGTAGTTTGGAAGAGACATGTTGGTCAACAGTATATGAAGTGATGCATATGTAAATGGAATCAAATGGTAATGAATAGCCCCCCCCCAATTGAATATGTGTTATGTTTACAAGAAGGAGAAAGGTAATGTAATATGGTGAGGGAATTTTCCAAATTCATTCATTTCTAGCATGTATGGAATTACATGATTAAAGATTAGAAAACAACATACCTCCACTTACCCAAAAAGTTGATGAACTATGAAATAGATATGTAGTTGTTGTTGTTGCTGGATCATGGAGTGTGAAGTGAAAGAATCTGAACTGCTTCTTGGTTGTATGAATCAAAAGATGAAGTCTAAAAGTGGAACTGTGGTACTCTCATATGGCTGAAAACATGCTGCTGAAACTGTTAATGGAGTCATGAAAAGTATATAGTCTTCACCTGCTACAAAACTCAATGGTACAATTCTAATCATGCGAATAAATGTCTTGATGTCGAGCATGAAAAGAATTCATTGGATTATCGTCCATTGATGAATGTCATTAACCAATGCGAGGCAATCTCACTATTGATGTCAATGAGTTCTAAGGTACCCAAGTACATCTTGCAAAGTTAAAATAAATGAGCCGATGTCGAGCCATTTGCAAGATCTAACGATCAAGGGACATTGATTTATTCCCATGATTGTCAGCAAGAGAACTTTCCATTAAGGCATGCAAGCCTCAAGGTACTAATAAGGAACTCTAGTCTCTATCCTAGATGAGGTGTTGAGGTTGATGGGGCACGACTTGTTGAAAGGTGGAATTCGCACAAAATAATTGGTAGGAATATAGATGGAAATATCTTAGTAGCAACAATTTTTAGGAAAAGGATAGCAAGGCAATGTGGTCATGGAAAGGGATCTGAATGGTTTTATTTAAAAGGTTAAGATGAACCAAAAAATGATGAAAGAATGTATGCGACTCGGAAAGGAAGACTTGTGTGAAGGCATGATGTATAAGGCAATGAAAGGTGGACTCCATCATGGATGACTAATGTTATTTGAAGGAGAAATGTGGGTAAAAAAATCATGACACAAATTGTTTTATGAAAGGTTTTTGTGTAGTGGAAAATATCATGACATGTGAGATGGAAAAAAAAATTAACTCCTTCAAGATTTCAATGAGGCATGTTTTATGAAAATATCACTCCTGCATAAAATTCGATTGTCTTTGAACCTAAAAAATCTTTAACACTAATCCTACATGAAAACTTGTGAGAGATTTGAAAAACATAAAATGTAGGAATTAGTACAAATGCTAAAAACCAAACAAAATGACATGTGTTTTTCTTACTTGTTTCCTTTGCGTGCTAGTTCCTTCGTCGATTTATTTCTGAAGTTACCCATGAAAACAAATTAGCATAAATGAAAAAACATTGCTTTCAGGAATTATTGAGATGTTAATTTGTGAAATTTTATGTTTCAATTGTTGTTTTTGATTTTTGTAAGTGTATTTATTTCTACAAAAATAAACTAGAAGATTAAGAAAAGTAAGCTAGAAGGCTTCTGGTTTTTTTTTTTTTGTTATTTTGTTTTATTGCTCACACAACTATTTATGGAATATTGAAACAAAGGAAACCATTAGAAAATTTTATACAACAACTTCATTAGCAAAGTCAATTGCTTTTTCAGGTAAAAAATGCCCACTGATATATCGTTTGGAAAGAACAATAGCTACAACTAATGCACTATAAAATATGCTAACTTCTTGTTGATGCAATTCATAGTGTTCACGCAGTCCACGAAGAATAGATATAGAATCTTCAATATGATGGTCGACCCACAAAGCTCAATCACGGGCCTAACCTGGATGTTGGGAATGCATAGAAGGGATAGGTTGGTTGTTTGACCCTACATATGTATAATGAGCATTGGGGATCAAGTCAAAGCTGCAGAAATGATTCATCAACCCAACTAATCTAAAATATTACCTACTTATCTGCCTCTTGGCCTGAATGGTACTACTTCATTTGTGGGATTATTGACGCATTATACATAAGGGAGGGTTAAAAACCATTACTCTGTATGATGTGCCAATAATAGGGGGAAAGGTCCACCATAATTCCCTTCCCCTCCTAAGATTCATAAAGCCTGAAATATGATAGAGGACACGTGGGCATGTAGGCGGCTCATGTGAAGGGGAACCAATGGTATTAATTGCTCACACGTCTTCAAATCATAGGTGTGATGCTAAATTACGTTGTTGTCAGAATGGTGGTGGGTAAAGGTATTGTACTCTTGTGTTTTTGGCTGAATGAGTTAAAGGTAGAGAGAGCAGAAACAAAGAAGATTTCCCACACCAAGAAGAGAGCCTGAAATTCAACCAGGGGGAAGGTCTCGTGCAAATAGTTGGAAATGAAGGATGATTGGAAGTTGGCCTCGACAATACAAATATGCTTTATCATCTGAAAGTAGCCCCATATATCTTTACAATGGTGAAATAAAGAAAGATAGCATTTTGTTTTAATACAAGAGAAAAAATGGGTGGGCACTACTTTCCACTCAACCATCTATCGTTGTAGTATAGTGGTGAGTGGACCAAACTCCATGTATGGGTTTTGTATGTGGAACAAGAACGTTGGCAGTGGTGGAAGTGGCATAAGAAATGTTATCACAGACCTCCCAATTGGAACATGTTATTCAAAGCAGTTTGTTCCTGTTTTGATAGGGAATCACAATTTTTGGGTCGACTCACTAAGTTTCACAAAAATTGATCTGACACAGACTTCATCGTGACATTTAAATAGTTGGCTATCTATACCGAGGGATTATCTGATGAATTTTACCTTCAATGTTTTATCAGTGGTTTAAAAGAAGTTGTCAAGGCTCATGTGAACATGCATCATCCTACTACTTGGTTGCAGGAATGTCAATTAGCCAGGGAAGCAGAGACCATCCTCCAAGCACTATCCCTAAAGGCTCCATTTACCACCCATCCTCATCCAAGGGCTACCCATGCTCCGACCCAAACTTTGAGTGTCCAAAAGGTCTCTCCCGCTGAAATGGAAGAATGTCATAGGTAATGCCTTTTCTACTATTGTGATGAAAAGTATGCACAATGGCA
>JASDQU010683711.1:114955-148079 GCA_032191745.1 Picea mariana
GACTATTATATATGGATATTAAATGTCATTCCATTTCTAGTGGTATGTGTAACGTCACATAAATCCTCACGGTTTGAGAGTTATGGCCTTATGAAGTTGGAGGACCCTCATATGTCATCTAGAAGCCCCAAAAGGTCAAAGTAGTCAAAGTGATTTAAAAGATTTTAGAAGGTAAATAATAAAGTGAAGTGATGAGTGTACTATAGTTCAAAGTGAATACAAAATAAATTATTTAAATAATAAATTTAATGGAGAAATTAGAAGTGGGTTAACCCTAAAATAAGGAAAGTGGGCAAAGTGACCTAGAAGATGCTTCTAAGGAAGCTACTTGGAGAGTATAAATAAGAGGCAAGGCTCTCTCATTTTACATAAAACTTGAGAATATTGAATATATATAGGTGACTGAGGTAACCAAAGTATATCTAAGCCAAATTTCAGAGGGAAGGTCAAGAAAAGAAGGTTGGAATTCAAGGGAGGATAAATTCTTTTGATGATGCTTTCTAAGGTATGTTATTTACAGGCCATCTCACCATTTTAGCAATAATTTTTTTTCTAGAATTATTTAGACCATGAAATTGATAGGAAATTGAGAAGACATATCCAAGTATCTATGGTAAAAATTTAAGCTTGTGGGTCGTTGTATTTTTTGAGTTACACTCCATGGAAAATAGGGTTTGTGGCTAGTCCTGAAACTAGTCTAAAATAGGTGTTTCGGGTAAAAACAACATAAATTATTCATAACAGATACAAATTCAGTACGAACAAATTTGTTGGTTATATTACAGTCTTTAATATTCTGTGTAACATTTTCAGATCTATTCAAAAAATATTCCATGCGAGACACGCTCTACAAGATTGCTCTCTAGAATAAGCCAGAATTCAGCAAGGTATGCCATTTTTGCTATAACTCCTTTTATAATAGGTTCCAAGTAGTGACACCTGGAGAAATTGAATAAAAAACACTGAATAATATTGTGTACTATTTTCATATCTTTATTCATTACAGGTACATAGTTATGATTATTTCAAGTTAGGGTTGTTGACTAATCCAAAACTATTCATGTGAGACTAAAGAAAAGTTTGATGAAAATGCTAGTCTCTTGTTAAGGAAGGTTTGTAGGTATGTGATCATATGCACCAGGTCTATTACAGAGTTACATATCAGATTTGGATGATGAAATTGATGAGGGCTTTTGGTTGAGGTACATTTTGGGTACATGTTTGAGACAAGTAGTTGATGAGTTGGCACATACATGAGGTGTATAGTTGATGATGTTGGTACATCTTGATGAGTCATTGTTGATAAGTAGTTGATACATGATTGGTACATACTTGGTACATGGTTGGAGGCACTTGTTAGTAGTATTTTTGACACATGGTTTATGGATGATGTAGCATACTTTTATTATCAAAAGCACATATTGACCTTGGGGATGATTATGAGTTGTGTTATGATTGGTTGATGCACATCTTTAAGAGTTGTCTTGGTGATTGATATTGGTGAGTATATCTGATTTGGTTGATAATATTGATGAAACGGGTTGTTGTGATAGGTTGTTTGGACAAGTTGTTGTGGCAGGTTGTTGTGATAGGTTATTTGTACAGGTTTGGTGCATGGTTGATGCACTAGTTCATGGTATAGGTTGAGGTACAGGTTGGTGCATGGTTGATGCACTTTTTTATGGTACAGGTTGGTGCATGGTTGATGCACTTTTTTATGGTACAGGTTGATTACAGGTTGAGATATAGGTTGATGCATGGTTGATGCATGGTTGAGGTTATTGGTACAGGTTATTTGGTGCAGGTTGATTGGTATAGGTTTACAATAGTATATCTCACAGTGATAGTGTGACAGTGGTTCGATCATTCTACTTATACATCAGGGTGGTTGGACGGGGCAAGGATAGGTGGTTGTAGCCACAGAAAATAAGGGTTTTGTAGCCTCCTTCTGGTTGTAGATAGAGAATTGGGGAGTTGGAGCTTCCCTCGGGTTGTAGCCTGAGAAACTAGGGGGTTGGAGCCTCCTTCCAGTTTCAACTGGAAAGCAAAGGAAGTTGGTTCTTCCAATGAATGTAATTCTTCAATACATATAATAAAAGGCATTCAGTGTTTTTCTCCCGCTTTGGGTTTCCACGTAAAACACTGGTGTACTTTGTATGTGTATGATTGTTCATTTGTTCACTGCTTATTTACTTTGGAGTTATTGGATGATAATGATACATTGATATAACATTTGGATTATATGGTTAAAAAGGATTAAATTGCTCTATTACTGATTCACCCCCCTCTCAGTAATCCAACAAGGTTATTTATGCAACCAACTTTTCATGACCTCATGATTAACTCCAGTGTGAGCGGAGCCTCCTAACGTCACTAATTACACAATGATTTCACCACTCCCTAGTCAGAAACATATGTTTAGGTTAATATCCTTAGAGAAGTTTACTCACAAAATCTTATTCCAAGGCCCTATATCCTATGCTTGCTTGTGTACCCTGAGAAATAAAATTGTTTCTAATCAATTTTAGTTAATCGGCATTAATTTTAATGGATTTTTTTAACTCAAGAGGTGTTGTCATGAAACTGATGATATTATGACTCAGCATATCAAAGAAATGAATATAAAAATATTGCTAAGTCCTAATCTTAAATTCTCAAGAGATGGTATGATTTTAAATGCAACGTCTACAATTTCAATAAAATGCAATCTTTCCACATGTGTCAAGATCAATACTAAGTAATCAAAAGAGAAAATTCCATAATGAAAAATGAACAATTTTTTTGTATTTTCGATATAAAGAAAAGGAAATGCAAGGACTAAATAGAAGCTTCACATACAGACCCCATTGCAAGCAAAAAGAGACAATCCAAGAAGGATAACAACAAGAAAACACTCAGACCAATGTGCAAGGACAACCAATGAAAAATATGATAAGAAAGAATATCGCTCGAAAATTCAACAATAAGAAGGTTTCCTATCACTCTGTAAGCACTTAATAGTTAGGACAAAGACCCAAGAAGACTCAGCAACCAACCAAACTCACCCAGAAAACACCAAACAAAGCCAGTAAGCCTAAAGAGTTGATGTACATGATTGTTTAAGAAAAATATCACGTATGTATGCGCCCTATTGAAGGACAACTCCCGTATGTATGCATTTGTCAAGGGACAAACCACATATATATAGTAAAACACTGCTAATGAAAGGATTAAGCAAGAAAATTGGATGAAAAGTAAAAATAGGTTGTCAGTCAATCAAGGGACAAGGAAAGTCAGACTAACAGAGATCAATTCAAGGAGAAAAACACTCCAAACCCCAAACAAAAGATCATTCCCCAGTATGCTCGCCAATTTTGTTACGAGGAAAATATCTCTATGGGATGGGGTAAACCATAGTGAATGGAATGACATGCAGAAATCAACTCTAATATAAAGTATGCTATATAAATTAAATGCTAACAGGATAAGGTCAAGATCCTACCTCATCTGAACGTTCGATGAAGACCATTGTTGAGCACGCAAATCAAATCTTTATACCTGCAAATTATCCTCAACAACCAAGATACACACACATATGATGATAATATATAATGTTAGCATATATATTATCATAATCCATTAACATACATGACAAAATATGTCCATGGAATAATAATTCAAATTTTTTCAAGACGTCTATTAGACAAGAAAAGAGTATTTCTATTAAAATAATTAGTAGAAGTAATGACACATATCGAAATCGAGAAACTAAGTCCCTCTAGTTGGGCCTCCACTAATTCAATCCTCCACCAAAGGCAAGCTCATAAAAAGGAGACAATGAGTTTCTCCATAAAAAAAGGAAGATATTGGGGGTTGAATAATGAGTTTAGACTTTTAAGGATAAAGGGTTGCAAACTCAATGTGAAGTGAAATTTCTCCAGAGTATATTTTCTCTCAAAACTTGAATTCTCCACCCACCAAAGCTTGGATATGGATCAATTTATAACCTTCAAATGGAACTGAAATACCGAGTTGAAGCATTTCTAGTATATGGAAGGTCAAGGATCATTGATCTCGTGACGTGACATGGAAACCTGACATAATTTTTAATTTTGAGCACCAAACCCGATGTACGTCGGTTGTTGTGGAGTAACCTATGTATACTCTTGGTGTCTAACTGGTAGGGCATGTATATGTAGAAAAATGTGTTTTTTTGGCTCTAGAAGTTAAAAAATGGGAATTCAAGTTTGCATAGGGAAATGGAAAGGCCATCCAAGCAAGTTGCATGGGGTGAGGAAAATTTTGATATAACACTCCTTTCCAGCATAATGCAGGTGGGCAACTTTGTTGCCTCGACAGGGTGCAGGGAAAGTGTGGGAGGCCTTCAATGAAAAATTATTTAACTAGTGGGCCCGTTAAATTCCTGTGATTGAGGACTACCCCTATGTCGGGATCAGTTTCCTAAGGGATCCTGATATTCCTATGCCCCCTGGAGAGGAGAATAGAGATATATGTACATATTAATTTATATTTTAGAGTTATTTTATTTTTAATTTTTAAATATTATCCTTTTGATAGTAACTTCAAATTACTAACTTAGTAATCTGTTATATACAGACATGGTACCAGTACGATCGACCAAATTCGCCAAGACTAGGCGTCGTCCTCGAGAGGATGTCGGACCAACAACAACAAGAATACCATCAACAGTAGGAGGACCACCAATTGGAGAGGCTAAGAGAGTATTGCGACGAGTAGAGAGGAACCTGACAGCTCTCACTCGTCTAGTGTCAATGGCAGAGATTGACTACCTACCCCCAGCCATGCAACCACATGTTGCAAGGGTACCCAAGACTTGGGTTCAGTTGTTTTGGCATATTTTGAACGTCATATTTCATTACACTAGGGCCAACATGCCTAGCCCATAGCTAACATTGGACCACATATGTGTCGAGGGAACTCTTTTGTACTCTCTTTTGTAGTGAGGGCTTGAGACCAATGATGTATATTGGCTCTATTTGAGGCTTTATGGACCACTTTTATACTTATGACATCAATTTTGGGACACATACACACACACACATATGTATATACATACTTTTTCCCCATGGATAAAACATTTTTTACAAATGTATTTACATATGTGTGTGGTTTTACTTTTATGTGTGAGCAATATGCCAATCTAACACATGGTTAGCCAATGTATTAGTTATTTGATTAGATCTCCTAGGAACATGAATATAAGTAATATAATCAAAATAGTCTTCTAATCGATGTACCCTAAGGAATCATTGGTGAAGGGTGGGATCATAGACATAGAATACTCCATTTAACTAAGGCAGAACCAGTTGAGCATACAGATAAACCTAGAGGTGCGAAATACCATGTGACAAGGCATCACGCGGTAATTATATTACAGAACTGTACTCAAAAACATTATCGGTTGCTTCACCCAGAAAAATACCTCCAGAAGACATGAACTGACCAAAGGGCATGAAGATCACCCAAGCTGTGGAATCAATCCTCTAAGTGTGTCACCTAGCACCATCTGTGAACCAAACATAGACCTTAGACTTACTTGACATCTGCCACAGTGAAAAGAAACACAATAAACTACACATCCATAGGACAAAAAGACAAAAATGTATAAATGATTCTATACATTATATACAAGAAGCCAGGCCCTGGTGATCGACTTAATCGTAGTACTTCTTAAGGTAGATCCCATTTCTAGGATTTGAAAGAGCATTACCCGCGAAACAAACCATTTGATAGGCACCATTTTCTAAAAATTTCTTAACAATAAACAATATGAACCACATGGGTTTGAAATTGCATGCCCCCAGGGGATCCTTATCTTTGTCATAGACCAAGACAAGATCGCCTTCGTAGAAAACTATAGGGTGCATGGACCAATCATACTGACACTTGACACATTGTTTGTGAGCCTTGTTGGTCAAGGCCGCGTCTCAAAATTGCTCATTGAGTTTCTCAAGATATAGAAGGATCTCTTCAAGTGGAGTAGTGTCGGGTAGTAATCCCACTTCCAAATTAAGAGAGGTAATTTGGCACTCTATGGGTAAGACTTCCTCTAGCCCATAAATGAGCTGTAAAGGAGAAAAATTGGTAGCAGTGTTGAGTGAGGTTCGATAAGACCAAAGTGTCGAGTACAACATCAAATGTCAATTTAACTTGGTCAAATTGATCGTACTTTAGAGGACAGTCTTGATAAACTTATTAACAGCCTCCACTTGACCATTTTCTTGTGGGTAGTAAGGTGACAAATTTTCTTGCTTAAACCCCAATTTTGATGTTAACTCAGGCATAATTTTGTTCTGGAAGTGACTACCATGGTCTGTGACAATCTCCTTCGAAATACTAAACCTGGCTACAATCTGGTTAAAAACGAAAAGTGTAGTTGTTTCTCCTTCATTTCTAAATGTTGGCATGGCCTCAACCCACTTAGTGAAGTATTCTACCGCCACGATGACATAGTGATCCCCCCTAGTTGAAGTCAGGTGGCATATAGTAAAATCAATCCCCCACTTGGTGAAGGGACCAACAAAAATAACTAGAAACATGGGATCAGGGTGTGCCCACATATTCTAAGAGAAGATCTGCCACGGGTGACACCTCTTGACTGCTTCTACACAATTTTTAATCAATGAGGGACAAAAGTATCCATCGTGAAGAATTTTTTTGGTTTTTTCCAACCCAGAAAAGTGATCGCCACATGATCCAGTGAAAGTCATTCAACACAAGATCTTCCTCTTCATGAGTGAAACAATGACAGAGAATGCAGTCCACCCCTTGACGATATAAAGTATCATTGATGATAAGATAGTTTCATGCTTGATGGCATATTCGTCAATTCTCATCACGAGAAGAAAAATAAGGGAACTTAAAAGTATGAAGATACACAATTATATATACATACCAAGGGTCTAATGATGAAATAAGTAAAATATCCCCATTGATCAGTGACTCTTTGGGAAAATCGTTACCACTTTCGATCGAAAATTCTAAAATTACTTCAACAAAGACCAAGGAATTTTTAGATTTCTCTTAAACAAAATCCAAGTCAAATTCTTACAGGATGACTATCCATCGACTAATTTTCCCGTCGATGACCCATCGTGTCAACACATATTGAAATAGGTTCACAACATCTATGAATATGGCCTTGTGAAGTAATATGTAATGATGAAACTGTTGGACAACATGGACAGTTTCCAAAGCAAGTTTCTCAACATGGGTGTAGTTGAGTTCTGGTCCTACCAAGCCTCGATTAAGATAGTAGATAACATTCTCTTCGAGTGCATCATCCTCTTGGACCAAGACCATGCCAATATTAGACTCTGTGGCATCCAAATACAACAAGAAATCATTGCCATAATCTAGAGGACTGAGGAAAGGATTCGACGTCAGAGCACATTTCAACGCTTCAAAAGAGCATTGAGTCACTTCATACCAATAGAATGGGACCCCTCTTTTCAAGAGACACATAAACCCTTTAGTAATCTCGATATATTTAGTAACAAAATATCAAAGAAAGCTAGCTTCCCCCTGTATAATTTGAATCTAGGGGATTGTGCACGAGGGAAGCAATTGAACTATTGCCTCAACCTTCATAGGATCGACCATGATTCCTTTAGTTGACATGATAAAACCTAGAAAGCGACCCGATGTTATGCAAAAACTACACTTATTCATTTTAAGGAAAATATGGTAGTAGTGACACCTCTCAAACATAATTCGTAAGTGGGATGGATGATCAAATATCTTATGATAATATGATTCTAGATCATCAAGATACACCTCGACTATGTGTTTGAGGTTGTGGAGGGAAAACGACATGGCTCACTGAAAAGTGGCTCCAACATTCTTAAGGACAAAAGGAATTTTATTGTATGTGAATGTGCCCCAAGGAAATACAAACATCATTTTATGTTGGTCCTCGGGCTTGATCTGAATATGGTTGTACCCAAAAAAACCATCCATAAAATAAAAGACCTCACAACTCGCACATTCATCGACAATCTGGTTAATGAATGGGGTTGGAAAATTATCTTTCATACAAGATTTGTTCAAATCATGAAATTCCATACACACGCGGATTGTACCTTGCTTTTTGTTGACAAGAACAGGGTTTGACACCCATTCTATCAATTTCACTGGATAGATGAAACCAATCTTGATGAGTTTCTCTACCTCATCCTTGATGGTCACTTCCTTGTGAGGATTGACTGGGTGAAGCTTATGTCGGATAGGCTTATCATCAGGTTAAGTTGTAATCTCGTGTTCAACTATACGTGGGTCAATTTCTGGAATCTCCTCATAAGATCAGGTAAATACGTCGTGAATTTTTTTAAATAATTTAGTATAGATATGAATCTCCCCGGAGGAACAATCTGCTCTAATGAAGACATTTTCCACGACCCCAGGGGTTCTATAGATGTCGATAGGAATCATTTTAGTTATACTTGCCATGTTTCCCTCAGCATAGATTTTGCACATGGCCAAAGGGTTAATAGGATAGGAGGAATATACATTCAGGGTCGTAGTGAACTCTCATGCCTCTACTCTCCTTAGCTCGGGTAAAAAATAAGATATGTGCTGAAGATCGTCCCAAGGTCTATTCGGCCCAGTCATTGCCTCCAAAATCGCCTTATCGGAGGCTAATACTAATTCCAAAGGATCGTGAGTGGAAATAGAGTCTTGAGCCCAAATAGGCTCAAGAACAGGATCTAGCTCTTATGGGGGAGTTGGATTAGGGTTGGTTGATGCTTGTTAGACAATACTATATGCAACCTCAACAACAGATAAGGGAATAGGCATTCCAGGAATCCCTAACTCTTTCATTAAATATGATGGGGAAGGTAAATTCCATGGTTCGTTAAAGTAACTCATTCTAAAAGAAGCGACTTGAAAGATTGTAGCCTTCGGCTGGTCAGGGACAGTTGAAATAAAATTTAAATCATTTCCAAGGAGGGGATAATCAAAATTCCCCATTAGAGATGGAAACAATCTAGCATCTAAGTTGGCAGTACCTAGCTATGGGTTGTCAATAACCAGGACCGTGGATGCCCCCGATGAAGGGTCAAGATGGGAGAAGGATAATTAATCAACGGTTATGATCTGGCCTTCGTGAGGAAAACATAAGACCCAAAAAACGGTGGATACAAATGATGTCATAAAATAGGTACAACTCCATCCTAACAAGATATTGTAGTCGAGAGGCACATCGACTACTTCTACCTTGATGCACATGGTTTTTCCCTCCAACTACATGGGGAAGGAGATAATTATGTCATCTGGTCTAAAAGATCGACCATCAAACACAGTTAGAAACATGGGAGACTGAGACAACTCAGGTTGGCCAATGGCCTTCCAACATGCAAATGTCTCAATGATTTTGTGTCATACACCACTACTATATGAAAAGTGATGTGGTGAGGCAAACAAGGTTTATAATTTGTAGGTTAAAAAACAAGCATTCCCGAGTTATTAGTCTCGGTCACTCCCAAGGAAAACAACAATGCTTTCCTCTATGAGGGGCAACTCTAAAGGACCTCCAAAAAAGACATTGCACAAGGATTTTGTGCAGATTCTTCATGACAGAGTAATTTTGAGCAGTCCTTGCATTTGTATTGTGAGAAGCCTTTTCAAACGCACCCTTAGGGATGCAAGCCATAGTTTCTCCCACAGTTTTCTCAAATTGAAGAGGAGGCAGTGGGTTGGAGGCTTATTTTCCCTTCTCGGTAGATTCTAGCATTCTATAATTATGATCCCTATTCTCTAGATGAGAATTTGATCTCATCATATAAAATTTTGTGGCTCAGTTATTAGCATTAGGCACAGGGGCTCCCTAATAACCCCCAGTCGCATTCATGGATGAGGAAGCTTGAGCCATATTTTACCCTTGTGGAAAAGGGTTGGTTAACACAATAGGTTGTTGTTGTGCCAATATATTTTGGGATTCCTCAAGACAAGGTCATTGGTGATTCAAGTGATTGTCCATGCAAATCTTACATGGAAACTTCACCTTCCTCTTTTCATTTTTTCCCTCACCAACATTATTCATATCCTTCTTATCCCCTTTACCCTTCTTGTTTTTATATTTCCTCCTTTCCTCGGATTGGTGGTTACTCTTGGGATTCATTGATTGCACATTATGTACATCCAATGTTTGGGTTACGGGGGTAGTCTAACTAGGAGTTTGGTTGCCCATAATCTATTAAATTGATAACTATTGCAACTAGTTAGTCAATGTATCTATGGGCTTACTTTGTGGTGATCGTTATATGCCATCGGCCTGAGGCCCAAAATTCTATTTGGTCTTATCTAAATTTGACCATGGTGTGTCCGGAAGGATCTTGTATAACATACTAGATTGAGAGTAAATCAACTCCACTTGATGGGCTCTCATGATATCCTCTTATTCGAAAAAACCTCAAATGTTGCGACATATTTGGATACACAAGGTACCAAGGACTTTAGGAACCGCTCAAGAAAAAATGTGAGAGGGGCCTTCACTTTGATCAAGATCTTTTTTCAATGCCATTCTCAGATGTGATTCAAGATATGGACGTCTTTTATTTGCTCAAAGTTGGCCAGCAACTCGTTGTCGACATCGTATCTTACCGGTAGCTGGAAATGGTTTAATAAAACCATATCCGGGTCGTTAAAGTAAGCTTACTTCGAGATATTGAGCTTGATATACCATTTTGTGGAACCCCTTATAAGAATGCGTTGAAAAAAATGCAAATGAACAGATTCATCCTTTAACAAGTTGGATGAGCAGCATAAATGAAATGTTGTAACATGATCACCTGGATATTCATCAAGCTTTCCTTCAAACTTAGGGATGTACGAGGGAAACTTTGTTGGCATGGGGGACAACATGCATCATGACATATCAGGTCTTTCAACATCCTCAACAAGTCTAGAAAATGAAGAGTTGTAAAGAAAGGTAGTAGAGGTTTTGGTGGATTCAAAGGTAAAGAGGGGCCTAAATTTTGACTAGCACCAAGTTGCCAAGAAACTTTTTCCTACTAGCGAGGGTTTTGGTAGAAACAATGGTGGCCTTGGCTAGTAAAAGAAGTTTGTGCTTGGTTATGAATCAAAAACAGATTCCCATAGTTGGATGGCATACCCTGTGTAGGGATTTCTCCTTGCACGTTATTCCAAGGACCTTGGTTGAGGATTCCCCTAGCTGACCCTCCTGGCATAGGTACTGAACCCTGCCCAAGGTTCCATTGAGTGTGGGAGGGATTTCCCCCGATAGATATCCACTATGAAGGAAACGAGCCCTGCCATGGATTTCCAAGACGTTATGAGGAGTGAACTCCTATCATCACTATCTGTGAAGAAAGAAAGCCTTGCATAGTGTTTAGTTGACCAAAGATGGGGTTGTACCCTGATGAGAAACCAGACGATGAGAAAGTGTTATTTCCAAATGCATCGAATAAATAAAAAGGCATAGACCTTACTGAATTCATATAGGGTTTATGCCCATGAATCCCCCCACCGAGTCTTGTGACTCCCCCCATATAGGATTGGTTGCTGGAAAGCACCTCTGAGTGAAGGGGACAGAGGAGGGATATGACCCCCACGGTAAGGGATAGCATTAAATGGAATAGTGGTTCCCATGAAATATCCTTGTAAGAGAGAATTATAACTCCCTTCCCCCAGACCAATAGTTTGTAGAGTAGATTAGGTTAGGGTCAAACTAGATTCAAAACTTGGCATCCCATATGAAAAGGGAGCGCCATACACATTTTGAATAGAGGGAATTGTGGCCATAATTGTTGAGGGGACTATGTCACTTACGCAAGTTGTGGGTGTCTGGACAGTCATAGTCCTGATAGGTGGAGGTGAGGGAGGAGGCTTGACACCCCCTCCCGCGATAGTCAAGATGGGAGTATGAGGCCTCTCGTAAGAGGTAGCACTAGTTTCTTACAACGTCGCTCATCTAACAAACTGACATTAAGGTGAAGTCACTTTAGGAGGGACTATTTGAATAAGAAGTGACATTGATAAGTCAGTGATCATAGGTTTTGTGGGCCTGAAGCCTTCAAATTAGAGGTCATAAATGGTGGAATCCTCCGATGCAGGAAATTACTCTCTAGGATTCATCTTGGGTACAGTTTCTTGTGGCTTGGTCGCTTCAAATGAACCTTAGTGGTGGTGGAGGTGGCTCCAAAGTAACCAGTGGCAGGCCCTGAAGCCTACGCGAACGACAGAGCTATTAATATTCCACATTTTGAAATGATCAACCCACACTCTAAGGTTAATCTAGCGTGAAACATAGAGCACACACTAAAAAGTTCCTAACAGAAAATCAAACAATCAACTAACTAGCAGGAAGAAAAATTACACCAATTGACACTAGAGAAACTTATCGATGCAAGTGTAACTCGAACACGGAAACACCCCCAAGAATACTCTACAAAGTGTGATCCGACATCTACCCTAGGTACCATGGTATACCACCTTGGTCACCTGTGTAAGTCCCTAAAAGCAGGAAAATAGGTTTCCATCTCGCAGTCAGTCACCTAGCGGGTATAGTTGACAATCGGGTTGATCGTAATGAGCAGAATAACAAAGTTTGAATCCTTTCAAGGGTACCAAAGAAAAATGGTATGGAAGACAACTGAGGATATTGAACAGATTCAAGGTCCATGAGGCTCTGTAGTCAAATCAGATCAGTGAAAATCCCAAGAAATACCCTCAATATGTAATCCCCACTACGTTTGGTCCTGCTTTGGAGGGGTTATCTCCTCTACCTTTCATCACACGACCTTGTATTTAGCCCCTGTGTTAGAGGGGGTTCCCAACTGACTCTTACAAAAATGGACTTTGATACTCCCTATCACAAACTCCTATGTTTGTTTAAGTGGCCTTGAAGAGTTTCCTCTCCACACCTATTTCAAGGCCCTAAATCCTAGACTACTTGGTGAACCCTACAAACAAAAGTCTAGTTGAGTTTAAGTGGCTTGATTTACTCAAAAGGGTACGGACATGAAAATTATGGTGTTTTCAAGAGATGAAAGAGAATAAATAAAATATTTAGAACATTAGTGCAAAAATAAAACTAGGTTCTACAACTGAAAAATGTCTTTTAATCTTTGTAAATGCAAACTTTTTGAAATATAGTCCAAGATCCTAAAATGCAAAAAAAATCCTAGAATGCACTTTTTGTTTCACAATGCAAATGCAAACTACTAAACTTTCAAGGAAATAGAATAGAAAGAACTTTGGAAATGGAACTCTTTTCTTTTTCAATAAACAACCTATGCTACAACTACCAAATAAAAATGCATAACTAAATGCAACTACCAATTTTTTTTTATTTTTTGAATGCTTAGAAAAGAAAATCACAAGTAAATGATATTTTTTTTCATTTTTCAAAGCACAAAACAAGGTAAATAGAAATTAAACCCAAGACTAACATGGACCCTAAGCCACTTCTTGAACGCAAGGATTCACTAGAATTCACAGGAGGAACTAATACTTATAAGTTCACCCTAAACCTTAAAAGCAAACAAAGGAAATAAAGAAACAACAAGGGTTATTTACAAACTGCAAGATAAACTGAGTCTTTAACCCAACCAAAAACAAACAACAGAGAACCTGAAGAGTTTAGGAAAGGCCTGAGAAGCAAAGAGATTCTTTCCAGGAAAGATTTTTTTTTTTTAAAAACCCTTCCAAAACACAGAGATGTGTGTTGTGCACAAGAAGCGTGCGTATGTGCATGGGTTGTATACCATGAAAAATATGTATGTACATGCGCTATACAAAGGACAAGGCGTGTACACTTCCGCAAGTTTTAAAAAAAGAAAAAGGTTTGGACAAATAACTGGGCAAGGGAGGTTGGTAGGCACCTGGAAGGTGACCAGAGACCCAAACTGACTCAGAAAAATCAGAAAACTCAAAAAGAAATTGAAAAATCAAATCAAACCAAAATCTCCCACTAAGACCCTAGAGAGACTCACCAGTGGATTCGCCAATTATGATATGGGGAGATTCCCCCTAAACTGGGTCTAAGGAATAGGCAGAGTTATAACTCTCTTAAAAGACTGACTTATCTTTAATCTACCCCAAAACCATCTAGACTAAGTGATAAGAGAAAGAGAGAAGAGAAAGTTAATGAGTGTACCTTAAATCCTTATGGTTGATGTAGACCTCTTCCACTTGTTTTTTTCTCCTAGATCACAGATATCCTCCCAAAGCTGACATGCAAGGGGTTAAGAATACAATGAAGAAACATATACAATCGCTAATAATCACTTTAAAATCCTAAATATAGATATAAATTCTTAAATTAACAAGAAAAAGTACACATAGGGTTTTGGGACAAAGATAATATATTTTATTCAAATTCAAGATGAAAGGTTACAACCTTTTCTTACGAACATCGCTCTACGAACCAAATCTAGGCTCCTTTGTCGTGGCTCCAAGTGCATCAATCCCACATATATTCTCACAACCAACATGCCATCAAGGGAAGGAGGAAGGGTTGCATAGGGAGAATGGTTGGAGTGGAAAGTTGAGGCTAAAACTCAGAGGAAGATGCAAATCTTGGGCAATGAGAGGGAAAGGATTTTGGCATATTTTTCTTATTCTCTTGTTCATATCTCTAAATGACTCCCCAAGACCTATTTTTATATGAGAAAAATATGGTTATTCAGTTTGGGGATGGGATGCAAGGGTTAAAATGGTTAGAAAACCCTCCATAGCCCGTAAAATCCATCGGATTATGTGCAATTTTATAATTTTTAAACTTTTGGAGTTAAACATGGGCTAAATAGCATGCAACAAGTGTATGTACATGGGCTAAATAGAATGTAGCATGTGTGTGTACACGGGATATTAGTGCAACAAGGCACATACACTATCCAAAAAAAAATTTTTTAGAAGGAAGCCTCAACATTATTTTTGGCAAAGAATGAAAATGAATGGGCCAATGTATTGGATGCATAGACGTGGCATTTTTGTACTATAACACTAGGGTCAATATCTTCATGTCATCCAAAAATGTCGCTTGTCCTACGGCGTCAAGCCCTTCAAGGATGAGGTATTGTGTGATGTTTCCTTGTTGCAATTCTATGATGTTCTATTAGGCCAACCATATATGTGGAAACATCATGTTGTTTGAGTCTCACCCTCGTAGCATCATTTTTATTCTAGGGGGTCAGCTCTATAGGATACTCATGGTAGTCCCGACTATTGTCCCAAAAAAATAGTGCCACAAATTAATCTCTCATACTGCAAAGTTGATCCTCTTCACAATCTGGGCTGAAAGTGAACAGAATGACGCTGCAAGAACTGTAGCAATAGTATAATACCTTTCTATCCAGCAGAAGCAGATTGTAGAAGAGAAAAAAGAAAAATTTGCATCACCTACAAGGGTTCCCCCACACTCCCCAATCGAACAAAGTTACAACATATTACTTCATACTCCTCATATCACATCTTCACCGACAAATTCCTCCCACACTCGGGAAGATCATGTAGCTAGATCAGTTGAACAAATCCAACCCCTCCAACAATAGGTTCATAACACCCTTCAACAAGCTAAGTAGGACAACTTCTTCAACAAGGCAAGCAATTCACCAAAGTTCAAATTCATCAAAATATTCCCCATCTTCCATGAGAAATTAACGCAATTGGGACCATTTATTCCTAAGGGGGGAAGAATTATCCAAGAATAAATCGGTGCCCACCCACCTATTCCACTATCTCAAAATAAGTGTTTCCACCTTGGCAATTTTTCTACAGTTTTATGGGTCCTAAACTTCTAAGGTCATTTTGAGACCCTAAACAACATTTTTTGTGTGTGTCACAGTCACACACTAGAATTTATTTGGAGTGTGATAGTAAAATGTGAATTCCTCAGACAATTCTTTCCAACGAGCTATTGTATGCCTAAAAGGCGATTGTATGCACAAGTTACGACCTCGGGAAGTTGATGTACCAACTTACCCCATTGGGGCCCACATGACTTTTGGCGCTTCATCTCCTATGGTTAGGTTTTTGGATGTTTAGGGTTTTCTAATTTATTATTTATGTTAAAAATGACTTTGGATCCTCGTTGTAACCATCTTCTTATGAATGAGTGTAGTTGTCACATCTCTTCTCAGAGATAAGCTACCACCATTCTAGTGAATACACTCACTCTATATTTTTATAGTTTTGTACATTTCTTTCATTAATAAAACTTGTGCATTATTGTATCTCTAGATTTTTGGAAATATATTTGTGTATTTACTTATCATATTTTTTCCTTCATTTTGTTCTCAAAAAAATCTGAATCAGTGGTATCATAGCAGGTTTCTCATTGTCATTTTTTAGTGCATGTCCCCAACGAGGTCGCAGTATAGAGAGTTGGGTCTTGAACTAGTTTCTCTTGAGGAAAACCAGCCCAAGTGGCTTCCAATGGCAGAAAAAAAAGAGACATGGGAGAAGAAGATTCTATTAATTTGTTGTTCAAAGAAGCCATCACGCGACAGAGGGACGAAATGATGGATAATTTTTCCCAAATCCTTCGATGACTCTCGACAACAAAAAACACATCTTCATCAAGAAACAACTTTGGAGGCACTTCCCCTTTCAACGTACATGTTGATTTTTATATTCTCTTGTTTGAAGGTCAGATAGATGTGGATTCTTTGGAAACGTTGTTAAATATTTTAGAAGGTTATTTCTTTGTCCACAATTTCCCTCCTTAAGGTTGTCCCCCATGTCAAATATTGGTGGGAAACTTATTGGGAGAAAAATTCCACAGAGGACTGTGGAATATTTGGGGTCGAGCCCAGTTGGGAATTTTTTATGGATGTGGTCAAGGAACAATATTACCATGTTGGAAACTATGATGACCAGTACATCAAATGGACCATGATGCATCAAGAGTGGTGCCAAACAGTGTCGGAGTTCATAAATACCTTCCATACCTTGGGGACCAAGTTGGGTATCAAAGACTATGAGCGGAATCTAGTTTTGAAATACCGTGAGGCTCTACATAGGTACATCCAAACCGAAATGGATTTTTTGGACATCTCATCATCGAGATCCACTTATCAATATGTTGGAAAAAATGACTACAAATTTAAGTAGAAGAACAAGTGGGATTTTGGGTCTGCAAATCCACAACCAAATTTTGGTAAAGATGGCCCTAACTCACATAAAATCCAACCTCGAGACAACCAGTCCAAGCCACAAGAAAATAAGGGTAACGAGAATATAAATAAGGACACTAGGAAGTGGTACGACTTCCAAAAAAACCCTTGGCACAACACCGATGAATTTAGCCCAAAACAGTCATTGGTGGTCAAGCTCAAAGACAAAGAGTCAAACCCTAACTTAGACTTTGAATTAGAAAACAATAAAATGAGACAGATCATCGATGTAGAACCCACTACTACTATCGCAACCACAATAATACAACCAAAAGAATCATAGGATCTTAAGGAGGGGGAGCACCTCTTCCATTCAAATATGTGGGTGAAGGGGACCTTGTTGCATTTTATTCTTGATAGAGGAAGCCAGAAGAACCTCATCTCAGCATAGGTATTCAAGCAACTGAATTTTCCAACAACACCACACCCACAACCATACAATATCGGGTGGCTTCTTGAGGGTCGATATCTTCATGTCAGCGATCAATGTCGCATGTCCTACGACATCAATCCTTTAAAGGATGAGGTATTGTGTGATGTTTCCCCATTGGAATTCTATAAAGTTTTGTTAGGAAAACCATATATGTGGAAGAATCATGTTTTTTATGAGTCTTGGCCCCATAGTGTCATTGTTACTCTAGGGGGTCATCTTTATAGGATACCTGAGGTAGTCCCAACTATTGTCTTGAAAAAATAGTGCCACAAACTAATCTCTCATACCGCAAAGTTTATCCTCTTAATAATATAGGCATAATCTTAACAGAAGGAAATTGCAACCACTACAACCTCATCCCAAGACCTTTCTACCCAGCAGAAGAAGATTGTAGAAGAGCACAAAAATATTGTTGTGTCACCTATGGGGGTTCTCCCACACTGCCCAATCCAACAAATTTACAACAAATCCTTGCATACTCCTCATATCACATATTCACTGACATATTCCTCCCAAACTCATGTATATCATGCATTAGTTGAACAGATGCAACCCCTCCAGCAATAGGTTCATAACAACCTTCAACAAGATAAGTATGAAAACTTCTTCAGCGAGGCAAGCATTTCACCAAGGTTCAGATTGAGAAAAATCTTCCCCATATTACATGGGAACTTGACACAATGGGGACCATTACTTCCTAAGGGGGCAATAATGATCTAGGAATAAATTGGTGTCCACCCACCTATTCCACTAGCTCAAAACAGGGGTTTCCACCTTGGTAGTTTTTCTGCAGTTTCTTGGGTCCTAAATGTCTTTGGTCGTTTTGAGGCCCTAAACAACATTTTTTGGGCATTTGTTGGCCCTTGACCAAGTTTTGAAGTTACTTGGTCATATTTGACCATTTTTGGGACTTCGACAGCCTATCGAAGATGGAGCACTAGACGAAGTAGAGATTAAAGGATCTTGGCCCACTTTCAGGTCCCTTTTTGGGTTTTGGGACAATGTAATGGGAAAGGTATGTTGGCCCATGGGTTTACCCACATTTAGGCCCACTTTTTTAATATATAAATAAACATATAGGCATCTAGAAGGGGGGGGGGGTGTCTATCTGTGTGATGTAGCTAAGTGCTAATAGTCTATGTAAGTGTTATGTGCATGACTGTAGAAGGTTTACAGAGATAAGTTCAAGTTGTTGTAGAAGTTATAGAAGGTTTTGTGTTTTAAGCGCAAGGAATAAGGATATAGCGAGCTGCACAGATCTTCTGTCCTATGCGAGGAAGGGTTTTTGGTGGCTTTGTGCCTGTAATGATTGGAGATGCTAATAATAAGAAGAGTTGGTGGATGTAGCTCCAGGGTGGGGGTGAACCACGTAAATCTATGTGTTATGCTCTGTGCTTTGACTTAGTGTGTTTAATCTTTGCTTTGGCTAAGTGCTTTGATATATTTAGATAGGTCTAATTGTGCTTTGTGCCGCATTAGATGTATATGAATAGTAGATCTGATATGTATGAATATGCTTAGTGTTGATCTACTACATATGACCTGTTTTACTATTGCTAAGTGCTAAATTACCTTGTATCTAAGTGAATACTACGATGCTCTGTGCTATCTACGAAGTATAATAAGGATTGAATATTGATGCTAAGTGTTTTGTAAGCAACATAATCATAGATCTGTGTCCCAGCTAAGGTTGCAGACACCTGAGTCTTCAACCACCCCTGCCTCTACCTCGGGTGAGACTGCATCTTCTTTGAAGGTGTTGTCGAAAGGGCCAATAGTTAGGGTTTTTTTGGTGCATTTTTGTATCATTGAACCCTGGGTCTGCCCCTGTGCCAACAAATGGTTTCGTTATTGGGACCTGAAACTGTGATTGCTAAGAACTAAGGAAGAAGAAGATTTGTGCAAACATTTCTCTTGAAATCGTCGAAGCTCTGTGTGTAGATCTGTGCCCTAGTGTGCAGTAATCCACTTGATCTAAAAATCTATGTGCTAAAGAAGGAACGATAGATCTGAATAAAAAGAAGCAAGATTTGAATGCTTTGTGCTCTATGAAAGGTAAAAGTGGAAGTCTCTAAAGAAAAGAGGTAAGATCTGTAAGCTCAGTGTTCTGATAGAGGTAAGAATAGTTAAAAAAATTTAGATATGAAAGCTTTGTGCTCTGTAGAAGTAAGATAAGTGAAATTTTTTGTTTCTAAAGCATGAATCTAGGTATGTTTGATAGATTTTGTCCTACCTTGAAAACTAGGGCATTAATAGATGAAATAAATCTCGATATAAATAGATCTAATAAGTATAGTGATAGATATGTTATACCTATGCATAGAAAGAATGTTTGGATACTCGGCTCTCACCCGAGAGACACGGGGTTCACTCCAAGAGCGCACCAACAAGCCCTAGCTATTGGCCCTTTTGGAAACACCTACGAAGAATATGCAATCTCACCCGAAGAAGCTAAGAGGGGGGTTGCAAGACAGATATGTCTACAACCATGGGAATTTCAAGTGGAACTAATACAACAATACTGCAACATTCATATACCTCTTATCAGCTAGATCTACTCTGTGCAGCTATAAATCTGATCTAACACAATAATGCAAATAACAGTATAAAAATGACATATATCCAGGCATCAATCACACATACGACACAAAGTATACATGGTTCACCCTCTCTCTAGGGATACATCCACAAAACTGTGCTTATGATGTATTAAGATAAAGCTTACAGTTTTGATCTACGCTCTTAGTCAGCAGATCTTCTCTCTTCTTCTCTATGTCTCCCACCTTCATGCGCATCCAGCTATGGGACTTGATCTTTGCACCCAGTTGAAGATATTACAATACCAGAAGGCTCTCACTCTCATCACTCCTCTCTCTCACAGTGCAATGATATCTCAACCAAAAATAATCAATATCAATACCCAACACTAGTACCGACCCGACTAGTCCTCTCGACCTCTATTTATACATTATAGTCCCTCAATGACAGCATTAGGTCGAAACCTAGGTTTCAAAACCCTAATTACCCAAAACCCTAGGTCAACTTGACCCACCTTTTCAGGGATTGACCAACCTGTCTTTCCTCCCTTCTCGTGCGGTGCTCCAAAGCATCCAATGGTGGATTTCTCTACTTGCTAAGTTGTCTACGATTTGTTTCTCTTGTTGATCTATCATCCCTGATCTCCTCATTCAATGCCTTGCTTTTCCATACTTCACTTCATATTTTCTTCTCTTTTTCTTACTTCGACCCAGTGACAATCATTGTGTCTCCCACATAGTTCGCGTTTGACCTTTTCTATCTCAATCTTCACTTCCTTCCATAACCAAGGGCCAACAGGCCCCCAACACTCACTTGTGACTCGTCCCAAGGAACTTCAGATCTGATCCTTCCATTTCACTTTGAATTTGGACTGCGCAGTGTAGCCTTTGCTTTCTTCTTTATGCCTCCTTCCCATCCTTGTGCAGACTTTCTTTTCTATGTTTGGTACCGAGTTTCAACTACACCTGGTACCTAGACCCTTTTCTCCTTTCTTTTACTGAGAGCTGCAAGGCAGTTGGTTGTCATAATACAACTTCAGCCGACTCCCATTCACTAATCCTTCTTTCCAGTCTCCCTTCAGTGTCTTCAGCTGCACAACTCCTCCTTCTGTAACATAGGCAATCTCATATGGTCCAATACAATGCATTCTGAACTTCCCTAGATGTCTTATAAATTTATTTTCATACACCAGTACTAAATCACCTTGATTAAATGCCTTGTTCTTGATGTGTCTGTCATGATAGGCCTTCTCTCTTTCCTTTTGTACCTGCTAATGGAATCCTTCCATAAATCTGTCTTCTTTTAGTTCAAACAGTGGGGCAAGCCTCTCACGAACAACACCAATATAATCCATGTCTATAAATGCAACAATTATTAAGCTTGGTACCAAGTACTCCATCAAGACAACAACTTCAAGACCATAAACCAACTTGAAAGTGGTCTATGTTGTTAACTCTTGCAAGTGGTTCTATAAGCCCAGAGTACTGTTGGTACTCTTAAATCCCATTCATTCTTGTTCACACTGAAAATCTTTGTGAATGTTGTCTCCAATATTTTGTTGAATGCTTCAATCGTTCTGTTTGTTTGTGGATGGTAAGGTGTACTCTTCTGATGGTGGACTGCAAATTCTTCAATCAGGACTTCAATTGTCTTGTTGATGAAATGAGTGCCTTGATTGCTCATAAGGGTCTTAGGGCATCCAAACCTGGTTATTATTTCATCAAATATAAAATGAACAGTTATAGTTGCACTATAGTCCTTGACTTATCTTCCTTTGGCCCATCTAGTCAAGTATTTTGTCATAGTGATAATATACCTTGCTCTTGTGCGCTTTCGTGGTGGGTTTATAGGTCCCACAAAGTCAATGGACCATTTTTCAAATGCTTGTAGGTTCATATGTGGTGCTAGTGGAATTTCATCTCTTCTAGATGGTTTTCAACTCTCTGGAATACATCACAGGCTCTAGTATACTCTTTAGCATCTTTATGTAAAGTAGGCCACCAAAGGCCAGCTTGCAGAACCTTCTGTGCAGTTGATTTTCCTGTGTAATGTCCTCCTGCGATGCCTTCATGAACTTCTGTGAGGATTAGTGGGATCTCTGCCTCCATCACACATCTTCTTAGTATCTCATCAGGTCCCATCTTATATAGCTGACCAACTATCAGTGAAAAGTCTGCAACGCGCACCACTAGTTGTTTCTTCTAGGAAATTGTATACTCACTTAGAGCCATTCCTGCTGATAGGAATTGGACTATGTCTGTGAATTGGTCATCCATCTTCCTAATGGCAAGTAGCTATGCATCCAGTAGTGTATCCTCTAGACTAGTGGGTTCTTCGCCATGTTCCAACCTCGACAGGTGGTCAGGTCTCTTGTTCATTCTTCCTAGCTTAACTATAATGTCAAATTCATATTCTTGAAATAGGAGAAGCCATATGCATATTCGCCCCCCCAACACTGGCTTGTTGACCAGATACTTCAGTGTAGAGTGATCAGTAAACATTTTAAAGTGTCCTCCTAGTAAGTAATGGAGGAATTTTTGCAGCGCGTACACCATGGCTAATCCTTCTCTCTCTGTAGTAGTGTAATTGATTTCAGCTATAGATAGCTTTCTGGTGGAAAATTCTAATGGATGATCAATGTCCCCTTCTGCAGGTTGTGCTAGTATTGATCCTAATGCAATGGAAGACGCATCAACATGCACATGAAATTCCTTGCTCCAATCTGGAAAGACCAGAATAGGCATAGTCACCATCTTTTGTTTCAGTGTGTTGAATATCTGTTGCCATTCTTCTATCCAACCAAACTGATAGTCTTTCTTTAATAACCTCTCCATTGGCACAATAATCTGAGCATATCCTTTGATAAATTTGTTTTAATATCCAGTATGTCCTACTGCAGTGCACAGTTGTTTGACTGAGGTAGGAGGTGGAAAATCAACTATAATTGCAATTTTGGATGGGTCCACCAATAATTCTTGATTGCATACAATATGACCTAATAATACTCCAAATGGTGAGAATAATATGCACTTCTTCAAATTCAAAGCAATTTGAAATTGCCTGCATTTATCCAACATTAGCCTTAAACATTCAACATGATTTTTCAGCAAACTAAAAATAGTCCAGTCATCAAAATAGGCTTCTAAAAACTTATGCAAAAATTCTTTGAATGCTTCGACCACCACCCTAGAAAATATGGTTGGGGCATTCTTCAGTCCAAATGGAATCACTGTGTATTGGTAAGATCCCCATTCTGTGGAAAATGTGGTTTTGTGGCGGTCTTCCTTGGAAATTCGGATCTGATGGTATCCTGAAAACCCGTCCGTAAAACAATATACGTCCTAGCCTCCCACATTGTCTAATACTTTGTCTGTGAATGGTGTAGGTAAGGGGTCATGCAAATAGGCATCGCTTAGCTTTCTGAGGTCCACACATATTCTAATCTCACTTGTCTTCTTGTCTTGTACTACCATAGGGCTGATCCACTCTGACTCTTCGACAGGTTCAAGAATCCCTGCTTCCAGCATTCTGTCAAGCTCAATCTTCACTTTTTCCTCATATTTCAGGTTCAATCTGTAGGGTCTTTGCTTGACTGGATTTGCATCTGGTTTCAAAGGTATTCTCATTTCTCCCATAGGTCCTTTGATACCCTTCATATCAGTGAAATTGGTCGGAAACAAGTCTTGATACTTGTGCAGTAATTCTGTAATTTTTTCAATGGTAGCAACATCCCAGTAATCTCCAACATTGGCAAGCTTCGTTCTCTCCTCTATCCCAATATTAACTTTCTTTATCTTGATCGATTATCCAATGAATGGAAGTTCAACTCCTGGTCCTTCCACATCCTTGTGGCTTTCTGTCTCAGCAATCTTTACCTTCCTCAGATCATCATCTTCGTCGGCATTAATGTTGTAACATCCTTGTAATTTTTGGAATGGTGTAGTCCATTCGTCCTCTTCTTGATCCAAAGGGAGGCTAGATGAATCCTTAAATAATTTCCGCCTCAAAATATTTAATGCTTGATCTACTGAGGGAAATTCACTTTCAAACAAAAAGGTGGTTACAAAATTCTAAAGCATACCTTCCCAATCTGCAGTGATAAGGCACAGCTCTGCTTGAAGGTACCAGTTAATAGGGGTCATGTTCAGCATGTTAATGAATATGTGTACCTATTTTTCTCAAGGAATGTCACTCCAGGCCTCTTCGCAGCTTCGTACATGGTCCTTTGGGCAGCTTCAACCTGTGTACCTCACTTCGCAGCTTCCTACTTGTGCTAAAAACTGTGTTGTCATCAAGGTTCGACATTGTGTCCAGTCTGTGATAGTGCTTTTATGTGTCCCCCACCATCTTGTTGGTGTAGCTTTCAGAGCCTATTCCATAGCCAACAACCTTTGTTGTGTTGGTACAATTGTTTCAAAGTCCATCAAGAAGGATTCTAAAGGATTCATACCATCAAAGGTAGGTAAGTTACTTGTTGTTGTACCAATCCAATGAACTTCTCTGGTTAGTCGAGCACATCTCCTTGTGGATACTTCATACATCTGGTACTACCAGTTCTCCAATGCTTCTTCTAAATCTGATGAACATGCATTGTCACTTCGCCAGCTTAGATTCCCATCGACAGTAGGGTTGATATAATCTTGTTGTCTAGATGTTAATTTATAGATGTTTTCCATCTCATATGTGTAGTCTTCTTCTCTAATGGGCTCTGTATACCGCGGACCTTGATCTGGATCCAAGGGTGCAATGAGCCTAAGGCCATATCCTTCAAATTTCATGCATCTTTTATTTAAATCGATCACATTAGAATTGTTGAAGGCCCAATCAATTCCTAGTAATGCAGGGTAAGGGAAACTATCACCAACAATTTCAATTACCTCAAAGTCTACAAAGGTTCTAACTCCATCGATGTGCACGGGGACATGCTCCAATAGTCCAAATGGGATGAAAGCTTGCTGATTAGCCATGCAAAGCCTGATAAGGGAATATATCAGCTTGGGTTTTCCCATCAGTTCCCAATTTTGCTTCGTCTTGACGTTGACCTCCAACCCTAAGTCGAGGACCACATAGTCTATATCATACTCTCCTATTTGAGCATTCAAATGTAATTCTTTGTTTGTTCTTCTCTTCTTACCGATATGGTGTACTGCCCTGTTCAGTAAGGGGTCTACCTTTCCTAGCTCATATTGCCTAATTAGGTTCTGTAACTCTTGTACAACTTTCTCATCCTGAATTAATTTAAGACAAGTGTACAAAAAATTGATGAGCATACTTTCCTCTTTTCCTTCTTTATGCACAATTGATTGATCAAATGCCTGAGGCATTCCATACTCTTTTACTTCTGGTTTTGTTCTAGATGAGGATCCTTGGTTCCTATTGAACTTCTTTCTTTCTTCCTCAAAGATTCATCTTTCTTTATTTGCATCAAAAGCATGAGTCTTCTCCTCATCTTTCTTGATACCTGACTCTTCTGTGATCTTTCTTTGGTTTGTTCTATCCTCTCTTGTAGCAACACCTCCTCGAGTAATGACAGTTACTATAGGTTAGGTTCCACGAGGTTCAGCATATATCAGTTATACTTGTGGGTTCTGCTGGATTCCTCATCTTTCCTTAATCTTATCCAGTAGCACAGGGCATTCTTCTATGACATGCTCAAAAGAGTTACAATAAATACAGATTGTGCAAGGATTCTGACAATCCCTTGCTAAGTGTCTTGGCTGCATGCATTTATAACAGATTATTTTTCCTCATCCTTGGCCCATACCTCCTCCTCCTCCTCGTCCTCTGTATCCACCATGAGGAGTGAAGTTTCCTCTCCCTGGAGAGTTGTACTGCAGAGTATTTACTTCTTGTTGTACTTCACCTTGAATCTTGTATATGTCTCTTGACCTCTCATGCATGAGATTGTAAGATATACAATCTCGATCATTGTGCCCTACTGATTTACAAAATGTGCAGTACAAGTTTGTGGGTGTCTAAAAATACTTATGCATGTAATAACACTTAGTTGGGCAATGCCTATTTCTGTATACATCACACCAGGGCAGGTTAACTTGCTTCAAGGTGTTCGATGCTCCTAAGGCCAAATACTCATGGAATAAGGGACAATGTTCCTTATCATGAGCTTCTGATATAAATCTCACACACCAGACATCTTCCCTTTTATCTTTTTCCGTATCTTTCTTCATATCCTCGACCTATAAAGACAAACTGGTTAGCTGACTCAAGATCTCGCTCATGTTTGGGCTCGATTCTCCCATAGGTGCTAATTCAAGCTTCATGGAAATTTCCAAAGCTTCTTCCTGCGATGCAATCTTCTGCTACATCAGAGGGACTATGATGTGTGGTAATAGTGCAACGATGAACCATTCTTTGTTTTGTTCATCGGGGATCTGAAAAGTTAATCAGCCTGTTAGGGTCTTGAATCTCTGGTCAAACTCCCAAACAAGTTCTGGTACCTTTTGTTTGATCTCTTTTAGCTCTATAATACATTGTGACTTCGACTTAGGTTTCTTAAAATCTATAATCAGTGCATTCTTGATCTCATTCAGTGGCTTAGGCTGCGCCAGTCCTTGGACAAGTTTCATGTACCAACTCAGTGCGCAGTCCCTTAGCGTAGTGTTGAATTGGGTTCTCTTGATGGCTTCATCAGTGATACTTTTAATATTCCATACAGCTTCACACAGAAACCATTGTTGATATGGATCTTTAGATCCATCTCCTCTAAATATAGGGAGCCTCATTTCATCTTCCATAGAGCTGACTAGGCTTCTTGTCTGAGTAGACACTAAGCTACCAGTAACAGTGTTATGAGGACTCTGGTGGTTCTAACTATTCTGACCACTAAGTATTGTTGAGACAATAGGAATATTAGTGTTACTTACTTTAGTAGTCCGTGTAGTTCCTGAGGTTTCTAGCTCGCTTTGGTGAAGTTCTTCAGCTTCCCCTTCTTCTGTTCTGGTGGGCTCTAAATGTTCTTCTTTGGTTAGATCTACCTCTTCTCCACTATAGAAACCCTCTTCTCTATATTTTTGCTTAAACAAGTTCTCAAGGTGAACCCCTCCGAATACTTTCCCACTGCGTATATGTCCTGCTTCTATGTCACTATCATTGTCTGAGATCTTGAACATTATCCTTTTCAGGTCCGACCAATCTACTGTATCTTCAAGATGTGGTTTTCATGCAAGAGAATATTGATTCTTAGCTTCAGAAAGTGAAAACATTTTCCTCTGGGTCCTTTGAAAACGTATCTCTCAGCTTGTCTATACGATTTTGTTCTATCAACATCAAACTCGGTGATATACCCTCCAATGGTACTATCAAACCAATGATCGAATGCTCTGGATACAGCATTGTCAACTCTCTTGACCTTCTGGATCAGTGTCGACGTCCAAACCACTAGAGGTCTAGATCTAATCTTGAATTGGGTATCGTCTAACCTATCCAACCATTCAAACAACTCCTGGTGGATTCTCCCAAAGAATATCTCATGAATTTCGGTGAAGATGTATCTTTGTAGCCAATCTTCAGTACTCAGTTTAGGGTTCTTTTTCTGGGATTCAGCGAAGTCCCTCTCTTGATCCTCTATCCACTTTTGAATCTTGATCTTTGATGGGAACCACCTTGACATTCCATTAAAAATATTGTTTTCATGGCAACAGAACCATTTGTTGGCACAGGGGCAGACCCGGGGTTCACTTCAAGAGCGCACTAACAAGCCCTAGCTACTGGCCCTTTCGGCAACACCTGCGAAGTAGATGCGATCTTACCCGAAGCAACTAAGAGGGGGGTTGTAGGACAAAGATGTCTACAACTAGGGGAATATCAAGTGGAACTAATACAACAATACTGCAGCATTCATATACCTCTTGTCAGCTAGATCTACTATGCACAACTATAAATCTGATCTAACACAATAATGAAAATAATAGTATAACAATGATAGAGATCCAGGCATCAATCACACATACGACACAAAGTATATGTGGTTCACCCTCTCTCTAGGGCTACGTCCACATAACTGTGCTTATGATATATTAAGATAAAGCTTACAGTTCTGATCTGCCCTCTTAGTCAGCAGATCTTCTCTCTTCTTCTCTCTATTTCCCACCTTCTTGCACACCCAGCTGCAGGACTTGATCTTTGCACCCAACTGAAGATCTTACAATACCAAAAGGATCTCACTCTCAGCACTCCTCTCTCTCATAGTACAATGATCTCTCAACCAACAACAATCAATATCAATACCCAACACTAGTACCAACCCAACCTAGTTCCTCTCGACCTCTATTTATACATTATAGTCCCTCACTGACAACCTTAGGTCAAAACCTAGGTGTCAAAACCCTAATTACCAAAAACCCTAGGTGTTTAAAACCCTAGGTCAACTTGACCCGCCTTTTCATGGCTTCGCCAGCCTATCTTTCCTCCTTTCTTGGGTGGTGCTCCAAAGCATCCAATGGTCGCTTTCTCTGCTTTCTGAGTTGTCTACGATTATTTTCTCTTGCTCATCTGTCATCCTTGATCTCCTCATTCAATGACTTTCTTTTCCATACTTTGCTCCATCTTTTCTGCTCTTTTGCTTACTTCGATCCAGTGACAGTCACTGTGTCTCCCTTGTAGTTCGCGTTTGACCTTTTCTTCCTTGATCTTCACTTCCTTCCATAACTAAGGGCTAATAGGCCCCCAACACTCACCTGTGACTCGTCCTGAGGAACTTCAGATCTGATCCTTCCATTTCACTTTGAATTTGGACTTCCCTAGAATGATTGCTAAGCTTGAAAGAATGGATCTAAATGAAGAAAACCCTAAGGAAGCTCCAGAAATAGTTGAATTCCAGAAAGAATCTGAGAAGGTATTACTACAGATGAAAGACACCTTGAACGACCACTGACATTTTAGGTTATCAAAGATCTTTAAAGAAAAATAATGCATCAAAGTAAGAATAGGGGAATTTGACATTGACTTTGTTCTTGATGAAGAAACACCAGTGAACATTATGCCAGAGAGAACTTGGGAAGCTATAGGAAGGCCTGCTATGATACCTTCATTAAGAGGAATAGGGATACTCAGAGGAAAATTGGTGAACCTATGTGGAAGGCTGACTCAGACATCTATGAATTCTAATGGGACTTCAAGAGAGGAAGATTTTGAGATTATCAAGTTTATTGAGGACAACGCCCTGTTTAATATGTTACTTGGAAAACCTTGGATTGAGAGAGACCAAGCCAGAAAGAAGGAAGAAGAAAAGGTTTTAGAACAACAGAGACAAGAGTTAACAGATTTCATGACCATAAGGATCGCGCAGTTGATTGAAGAACAGGAGAACAAATCGAAGCTATTTGCCACCCGGAGCCTAGATGTCAAAGTTGCAAGAGAACTAGAGGACTCATAGAAGATTGCAATATCTGTCTCAAATATAGAAGAAGTATTACCCCTCAGTCTTAGGAGAGAATCTCAGCAGCACAAAGTGATTATGTCCAAGAAAAATAAGAATCAGAATGGTAAGAGAATCACTGAGACAAAGCTCACTGGAAATAAGGCTAGGAAGCTAAGTAAAAAGAGAGATAAGATCGACATACTACAAAATATTCCAGAGGGAACCTCGCAGAATGGAAAACTTGCAGAAATTGAACTTCATTGAGATATCATACCAACGAAATAGGCCACTTCGCCAAGGCAAAGAAATATAGCCTTTGGAAGCTGATATAACCGTTCGACTGTCGCTCCAAATGTGTTGAAAAGCATTAATAGTTCACCACTAGAGCATCAGACCATGACATAATGGACAGAACATGAGTTAATGATGCCTCATACCCATTGCAAGCAGACCGTTGCTAAGTTTCTTACTTAATATGTCGCACCACGCACCGAGAATAATTTTTACTAACTAAGAATTTGAGCCCACAACCTGAGATTATTTTTCACTGTGATCATCACCTTGTTCCCCTACCCTCCATTGCAGTCTCTGAATTTAGCTCACACCCGATCTAATTGACCCGGATATTGTATGTCAGATGAGCTCAGCACCGCATAGAAAGTAGTCGAATAATTTTTGATTGAATTAATGACTGAGAGAGTCATGTCAGAAAGAAGGATGTATGCAGGTGTGAAAACATCATCAACAGGAGGAGTCCAAGCTTCTCCCTCAACTACTCACAAAAAAGGAACTTCCAGAACCACGGCAGAGACAAGAACAAAGCACAGAGACGACATTGTGAATGCTAATCTTATTTCGTGCATTCTGTCGGCTTAATTACCACCTCTCAGCAGCGCCATCAACTGTGACAGTGTCCCTCAAGACTTTGAGTATACTTTGATCACTGCATACCTTTTGAAATGGGTGCATGCAGTTCATGCTGACCAAGATAAGCTCATAGCATTGAAGTTTAGCGACTTCAACCTTAGCGATCAGAAGGCTTACAGTATGCTCACCCCACACAAGTATCTAACCATCACTAAAGGAAATAATTCCAAGATCATCCCGCAGTCATGGACCCAAAACCTCGTGCAGTCCACGCTCCTCAACGTGATGAAGATTTCGCACTTCGGATGACAACAGAAAGTGAATGCATGTGTAAAGTTACTACTATCATGATATCATGGTGAATACCTATGGCTGAATTGACACATCATTGTAGATCTGAACTTGATCAATCAGATCATAGGGCTTAGTATGCAAGGCTCTGACCCATAGGAGTTCTACCCTAGAAATACCTTAGAACGATCATTAGCATAGAGAATTAAAGAAACTTATGGAGATGTTAAGAAGGGCATGCGAGGCTATAAGGTAGCCTCTATCTAGAGTGGCGCAGTGCGCCTTGCCTGTTAGCTGATCACAGGTAAGCTAGTTTGTAAGAATAGACCAACTCAAGTAACTAGATTCGTGGTCGACCTTGCAGGGAAGTGCGCAGAGGGACTAAAAATGAACTAGGTGTAGTACCTTGTCAATCAACTAGATCTTGATTGCATAGAAGAGATAGACCAAGGGTATGAGTTCCACTTTAGTTGGCTTCTCATACTTATCGCTTTCATTGCCTGGGAGCTACCAGAAGGCACCACTTTCCTAGATATTGAACCCTTCGAACCATTGGCCATGAATTTATGTACATTGTGGTATTCTAGTGACATGAACAAGCAATGGCAGTCCAATGTCATCTTCCACGCCTATTACAACCAGTTGAAGATCGCAATCCATTCTACATTGTGCATCACCCCGAACACAGTTCACAGGTTTAGACCCTTAATGAAATTCAGCGCAGACCGCCATTGCACCTATATTACAACGTGCACTGATGAGCATAAACAACAACTCCATTCATATTACAAGTTGACAGAATATGACTTGGAGGAGATTACAAAGGAATGGTCGGTGGACCTCCTTGTTCCAGCAGACCCCACAGAGATGTCCGACGTGGATAGTCCTGAAACTATGCTGGACACACGTGGACCAAGCAAGACAAAGAAAGATGATGAAGTACATGATGTCCATAGCACATCAACAAAGACCAGTTCGATCTCACCTCAGCAGGGAGATGATGGTGGAGAGATAGGTGGCACAAAAGTTGAGAAAAACAAAGGCAAAGTTACTCCACCTAGAGAGAAGGAGGATCCATCGAAGAAAAGGAAGGTTTCCCCACCAAATCCTTCATCCTGGAAGAAAGCTAAAGCCACCAGGACTAAATTTAAGACTACCCTCACCCCATACGACTTCGACTTCTTAGTCGCTACGTTGAATGGCACTTCACCAGAGATCGCAGAAAAGAAAGAAGCGAAGAAGGAGGAGGTATTCAGTTGAATCAAGGGAAAAATTCAAGAGGTGCAACAGGCACTACAAACCAGCCATGCAGTTTCTATTGTTCCCTTGACAAGTGGAACAGAAGAACCAGGAGACAAGCTAGCCCAATTGCACCAGATCATTGATAAAGTTGAAGCTCGCCTTCAATAAGATCAGGAAGAGATAGCGCAAGCCACCCAAGATTTGGCACAGGCATAGGAAGATCTTCTAGAACAACGTAGTAATGTAGAACGGGAAAAACTAAATCTTCAAGCAAAGTGGGAGAAAGAGAAAGAAACACTACAACAAGACAAGGAACAGTTTCTCGTAGAGAAACTCGAAGTACAGGAATGGGTTCACAGAGCACTTTTTTCTATGACATTCATCGAAGTCCAGACAGAAGAACGAATCCCACAACAGGTGGCACAATTGGAAGGAGTGATCCAGTAGCATCAGCAACGCATCACAGACCTAGAACTTTGCACTATGCCTGAGACCCCTCAAGAAATAAGAGATCTAAGAGAGGCAACTGCCCGCAACGCAATTTACCGATCAAAATCCTTTTCTTTGAAATACAAGCAGTTGAGCTATAAAATCACTCATACATATAAAAACCTCATGGAAAATCCAGATTTACAAGCGTTAGAGTCACATCTCCAACATGCAAAGCAGTAGGTAGACACACTACAAGCGCAGCTAAAGGCCTTGTCACTAGTCGAAAGAATGAAGAGGTTTCCAAAGCAACGCATGGCCCAACAGCAGGTACACATGCTTCAAAGTAAAGTAATGGAAGTCTCTCAACGACTTTAGCCAGTGCAAGAAAAGGAATGCCAACTATTCACCGAAGTTGAAAACTAAGGAGTAGAACTTGAACAGGTTGTGTGTACAGCAGAAAAACACCTAGAGGGACCAGCCAGTAATGCACTCATCCAGGAGTTTACTGAATAAGAGGTCATTGCATTGCAGCAGGTCGAGCCAAGCTTGAGGTGTTCGAAGTAGAATTTCTCAGACCAAAGTGACTCGGGACAAGTCAAAGGTGAGTGTTGGGGGCCTGTTGGCCCTTGACCAAGTTTTGAAGTTACTTGGTCATATTTGACATTTTTTGAGACTTCGATAGGCTGTCGAAGATGGAGCACCAGAAAAATCAGAGATCAAGTGATCTTGGCCCACTTTCGGGTCCCTTTTTGGGTTTTGGGACAATTTAATGGGAAAGGGATG
>JASDQU010683714.1:6578-38342 GCA_032191745.1 Picea mariana
AATATTCTACAATCTTGTCGATATGCTTTTGCTGGATAGAAAGGTCTTGGTTTGAGGTTGTAGTGGTTGCAGTGTCCTTTTGTTCACCTTCTTATTGGATTGTGAATAGGCTAAACTTTGCAGTATGAGAGATTACTTTGTGGCATTGTTTTGGTGGGACAATAGTCAGAACTACCTCTGGTATCCTGTATAGTTGACCCACAGAGTAACAATGATGCTACGGGGTCGAGACTCATAAAAATCATGAAGCCTCTACATATATGGTTGGCCTAATAGAACATCACAGAATTCCAGTGGGGAATCATCACACAATACCTCATCCTTGAATGGATTAATGTTGCAAGACAAAAGACACTATTGTCTGACATGATGATCTTGACCCTGGTGAAGCCACCCGATGTTGTATGGCTATGGGTGTGGTGTTGTTGGAAAATCCAACTCACTCCTTGACAACATATGCTAAGATGATGTTATTTTGGCTTCCGCTATCAACAATAAAATGCAGTGGGGTCCCCTTCACTCACATCTATGAATGGAAGAGGTGCTCCCCCTCCTCGGGATCCTCTTCTAGTTGGATTGTTGCAGTTGTGACAGTAGCAGTGGGTTATGCATCAATGATTTGTCTCCTTTTATTATTTTCTGAATTAGAGTCCAAGTCAGGGTTCGACTCTTTGTCTTTGAGCTCGGCCAACAATGATTATATTGAGTGACATTCATCAGTTTTGTGCCAAGGGTTTTTGTGGAACTCACACCACTTTCCTGTGTCTTTCTTAGACTTCCCGTTATCCTTATTTGTCTGCATATGGGACTGGATCTCTTGAGGTTGGCCTTCCTTTCTCTATCCATGTTTCTCTCACTTACTCTGCTGCTTGAATTTCTGCTCAATTTTGACTGCATATTGATACTCAGCTCCCAGTGAGGAGATGTCCAAGAAATCCATCTTTTTTTGGATGTACCTGTGTAGACCATTGCAACACTTCAAAACCAAGTGTTGCTCGGATTCTTTGATACCCAGCTTTGGGCGCAAGGCATGAAATATGTTGGTGTACTCCGGCACGGTTTGGTCTCTTTTCTGACGTAGAGTTTTCCATCTCATGTATTGCTCATCATAGTTTCCAACATGGTAGAACTCCTCTTGTAGGTCATATACAAAGGTCGTCTAAGTGGTTTCTCTCCAAAATAGTGTAGATTCATCTACGGTGTACCTCTCCCAGTAACCTTCCCACCAAGCTCTGACATGGGGAAGGGATTTAAGGAGCGTGAAGGTGATCTTTTCACTGTCAATTTTTTTTTGGATAGAGTAATAACCTTCTAGCATATTCAACCATTTTTGTAGAGCATATGCATCTATCTGACATTCAAATAAGGGGATATACAAATTGACTTGTACCTTGAAGGGCGTCGCACTTGCGAAATGGTTGCTTTTCGAAGATGCCTTGGTTGTCACCATAGGTAGTCTTCAAAGGATCTAAGCAAATTTTTCTATCATCTTGTTCCTTTGTCGCATGAGGGCTTCCTCGAGAAACATCTTGAAAGGATCTCCTACTCTATCATCTCTCTTTTCTTCCTCCATGGGAGGTCTCTTGGGCTAGCGAGAGTAGTTGTCCTCAAGCGAAACTAGTTCGAGACCCAAATATCTATACCCTGACCTCATTAGGGAACTGCTCTGAGAAATGACAAGGAGCAGACTGCTTTGATACCACTAATCCAGATTATTTTGAGAACGACATGAATATAGAAATATCGCAGATATACAAAAAGTAAATACACATAGATATTGCAAGAAACACAGAAATATAGTGAAACCCGACTTCTATTAATGAATAATAGAGAAAAACATTGTAGACCACAAACTGGCAGAAAGGGGTAGCTTATCTTTGAAAAGAAAGAGATGTTGGTTACACTTCATCTGCAACAAGATTTACATAACACTCCATTGCATGCTTAAAGGGCCTCCTTCACCTCAATTATATATGAGAGAGTGAGAGGAGAACAATTCCCATGATGCATGTGGGATAAATTGGACTAAGTTTATAAAATTCCATAGGCATGTAAAACACTAGGACTTCCTAGGTGGTCACCCATCCCAGTACTATTATAGCCTAAGTGTGCTTAAGTGTGAAGTTCTAATGGGATCCAGTGCATTAACACCAAGTTGTAAGCATGTACATAAGACCACTAGGAAATCGTTAAATGATGTATGTAATTAACAAATGAAGATGACATTACATTCCATTCCCCATCGAAAGGGTGAATATCATGGTTTATCAAAACCATAGGCTCAAAATGGTGATTCATTGGAAAAGGTGGATGGCCACTGAGATCCATCTGGATCAATAGGGACTTCCCTCACAAAGGGGAAAGAATGAGGAATTTCCACTACATTCAGGAGGATGAAATAGTTGAATACATGATAGGAAGAATGCCAAGGATTTATGCATCCTTGGACAAAAAGCAAGCAAAATATCAATCCCCCGTGATTGAAGTGGAAGGTAAGTTGATAACCATCCCATAGCAATTTTAATTGATTCTAGAGCTAGACATAGTTACATAAACTCTAACATTATTGAAATATTTCACTTGCAAATGAGTAAACATAAGAAATATTGATTAGTTCATTTAGCCACAGGGGCTAAGAAAAAGATCAATGAGTTGGTTAAATATTTCTCAATAGACATGAATGAGCTCATCAAAAAGGTATATGTGAACATCATACCATTGGGTTCATATGATTGTCTAATTGGCATGGATTGGTTGGAAAAACACCATGTTGTCCTAGACTGTTANTGATGAGGGGCGACAGTGGAGAAATATTCAAGGCATTCTGAGAGCAGTAGCTATTATATAAATTTCATCCATGTGGCTGAAAAAGAGTTTCAAGAAGGGTGTCAAATATTTCAACCCATATGGAAGAGGAAGCCAGAGATAAAGTGGCAAGTATTAAATACCAATCTAGTCTTGAGGGATTTTGAATATGTATTTGGGGAAATCCAAGGATTTCCACCAAAAAGAGACTTTGATTTCTCTATTGATTTGGTGTCAGGAGCTACCCCAATATCTAAGACACCTTACATAATGGCCACACTAGAATTGAAGGAGTTGCAGATGCAGCTTGAAGAAATTGTGAAGAAGAGGTATATACACCCAAGTGTGTCACATTGGGGAGCCCCAATAATGGCAGAAGTGTCCTCAGACACACACTTTTATTAAATAGGAAAATAAATTACATATGAGAATTTGTAGGAGTTTACACCCGAACACCTCAACTCTCTTGCAATGAGCTATATATAAGCTAAATGTCCTAACAAACTCTAGTTATGGATCATTTATTAAATAAACAAGTGTCCATTTACAATAAATTATATCTTAACAATATTATAACTATACTCCTAATTTAGAGCCTAAGATAGGACACCTTTCTAGAGTTATATCTTTCACAACAATACTCTATTTCTAAATGTCTCCATTTATTAATCAAATATTCTAGATTATTAATTTAATATTCTAAATTAATAATTATTTTATCCTAACTTTTTAAACTATGATATTTATATTTTGGATCATCTAACATTCCCCCCTGTGATCCAAAGATACATTACAATAGATACCAAGTTCATCCTTGGAATTAGTAAATTTTATTCTACCAAGAGGTTTCATGAAAATGTCGGAGATCTGATCTTCTGAAGGACAATAAATTGGCTTGATGACATCCTTTGCAATGAGTGATTTGATATGATGATACTTGGTGTCCACGTGCTTTGTCTTTGAATGAAAAACTGGATTCTTGGTGAGCTTAATGGTTGACTGGCTGTTGATGAGTAATGATGTAGCTTATGCTTGAGAAATGCCCAAGTCCTGCAAAACTCTGCGTAACCAAACAATTTCACATGTTGCTTCCCATGCTGAGATGTATTCTGCTTATGCTGAAGAAGTGGCCATTGTAGCTTGTTTCTTACAACTCCAAGACATTGTTGTTGAACCCATGTTCATTAAATAACCGGATGTTGATGTTCGATCATCAATACTTCCAGCAAAGTCGGCATCTAAAAAACCTCCAAGTAAAAAAAATTTAGTCTTTTTGTAAAGAAGACCAAAATATTTTGTTCCTTCGATATATCAAAGAACTCTTTTGGTTTCATTCCAGTGGTTGTCCAAGCATGAAATAATACTGACTGCATAAGATAGATTGGGTCGAGTGATTGTTAAATAAATCAAGATGCCAATTAACTGTCTATAAGTAGTGGTGTCTACCATTTCCCCCCCTTCAAATTTTAAAAGTTTCAAGTGTTGTTCCATAGGGGTAAGAGATGGTTTGCAATCCTGCATTCCAAATTACTAAATAATGTATGTTGCATACTTACTCTGAGAAATGAAAATATGATGTGGATGTTGAAATACTTCAATTCCAAGATAGTACTGAAGTAGTCCCAAATCGGTCATCTTAAAACCTTCATGTAACCCATTTTTCACCTGTGCAATATGATCATCATTGTTTCCCGTAATGATGAAATCATCTACATACATAACAAGAATCACCATATATGGACCCTATTGACGAATATACAAAGTATCATCAGATTCACTTCGTTGAAAATCAACTTTCCTAAGGTATTCATCCATTTTGGTATACCAAGCTTAGGGAGCTTGCTTTAACCCATATAAAGCCTTAATTAATTTTCAGACTTTATGTTCCTGCCCTTCAATTTCAAAACCTAGTGGTTGTTGCATATATACAATTTCCTGTAAGTCTTCATTGAGAAAAGCACTTTTTATATCCATTTGATGAAATTTCCAACCTTTATGAGTAGCCAATGCAAGTGTAATCGGATGGTATTCCATTTAGTTATAGGTGCAAAATTTTCCTCATAATCAATGCCTTCTTGTTGCACAAAACCTTTAGCTACAAGTCGTTCTTTATACTTGTCAATTTCTCCATGTTGGTTGTATTTAATTATATAAACCCATTTGCATCTGATGGGTTTAACACTTGTGGGACAATCAACAAGTTTCCAAGTGTAGTTATCAATTAATGGTTGATACTCTTCAATCATAGCTTGTTGACATTCTTTATGTTTTACTGCTTCTTTGTATGTGGAAGGTTCAGTAAAATCATTTGATACCAAGGTAAAATGTCCTTCACTGTTGTGGGACCCCCTTGTTCCTATTTTATTCTGCTCAGCAGGCCTTACCTATTTCAAAAGTTAAATTGCCCATTTTGGTAGTTGACGTTCACATGTTTGGGGATCTTAATTACCATTATTGTAAATTGGATTAATGTAAACTGATGTTCGTCGATCAGTTGAAGATTCTAGAGGTGGAGAATCATTGTCAGATGAACTGTCACTGCTAGGAGATTATGATGAACTGATGGAATACCCAGATGATGTTTTTGAAGTAAATGGACTGGATGTATCATCTTCAAATGAAGGAAAATCAAGTTCATATCAATTATGTGAATTTGGTTGACTTTGCATTTTTCCTTTTCTTTGATTGCCTTTAGTTTCTAACTTTTAAAGAAGACTTTCTATTTCTTTAGCACTCTTACTTTCAGTTTCATCAAAAACTACATCCATGCTCACAATAAATTTGCCATTGGACAAAAGTCGGTACCCTTTCTTCTCATCAGAATACCCAATCATTGTGCATTTTAAGCTTCTTGAGTCAAGCTTAGTTCTTTTTTCTTTCAGAACTAAGGCATAACATACTGATCCAAAAACTCTGAGATGTTTAACTCGAAGTTTGAAACCAAACCATGCTTCATAAGGTGTGATTATGTCCAAAGAAGCAGTTGGATATGTATTCCTTAAGTAGATAGTTGTATGGATTTCTTCTACCCAATATGTAGGACTTAACTTTTTAAAGGTTAACATGGATCTTTCCGTTCCTAACAAGGTGCGATTCATTCTTTCTACAACTCCATTTTGTTGAGGAGTGTAGACATTTGTAATATTTATTCTTATTCCATTGTCTGTGCAATAAGTTTGGAATTCATTAGAAGTGAATTCCCCTCCATTATCTGTCCTGAGAGTGCCTATCTTTTCTTTAACTTCGTTTTCAACAAGTTGATGAAAAATCTTAAACTTTTCAAATGCTTCTGACTTTTGCTTTAAGAAGTAAATCTAAGTCATTCTATTGAAATCATCAATAAAGAGTAAAAAATATTTGCGACCACCTAAAGAAGTCTGTAGTGGTCCACAAACATCATTGTGAACTAGTTGCAACTGCCTAATTGCACGCCATGAACTTGTTGGAAAACTCTCTCGACTTTGTTTTCCATAAATGCAAGCTTCACATATTTCATTTTCCTTTTTGAAAGTTGGAAGTCCCTTAACCATCCCTTATTTTTTCAATTGAGAGAGACTTTCAAAGTTGAGATGTCCATATCTCACATGCCACAATCTTATAGGTGAAATACCTGTACTTGTTGCTCCTACAAAATAAGAATGCCTTGGAATAATTGTCCATTTCATCCTTAACAGTTTTCCATCTTCATAACCTGTCATCACTATTTTCATATTCCATTTGACTGAATTAATCTTAACTAAGCCATCTTCCATAATCACTAGATGTCCTGTTTGTCGAATCATGACTAAAGATAACAATTTTTTTTTAAAGGTTGGTACATACCATATATTTGAAATCATTCTTTCTCCAATATCAGGTAAATAAAACTTAACTACACCTTTTCCATAAGGAATATGTTTGGTATTATCTCCAAGAAAGGCGAAATTAATATGGCATTCTTGAAAATTCCAAAAGAAGTCACGTCTGAAAGTCATGTGTTGAGATGCTCCTGAATCTAGAATCCAAGCATCTTCATAATCACTTTGAAAATCGGTGGAAATCTGTAATGTTGAAGATGAGGTAAAGACATATTCTGAACCATCATCATCTCGATCATTTGCAAACTGTGTTGTGTTTTGATGAAACTTGGAAATTTTATCAATGGAAGTTCGACAATCTTCTACATAATGACCAACTTTGTTACATCTTCTACAAACAATTTGACTTAAATCTCTTCCTCTGCCTGAATTTTTTCCTTTGCCTCTGTTTTGACCTATGTTTGGAGTTTGTCCTCTGCCTTGACTGTTTCCTTGAAAATAGCCTCTACCTTGACTATTTCCTCTTCCTTGAAAATACCCTCTTCCTTGATTGTTTAATCTGCTTTGAAAATAGCCTCTGCTTTGACTATTTCCTCTTCCTTGAAAATTGCTCCTGTCTGGAAAATTGTTTTCTCTACTTTGGCTTCGACCACGACCCTGTACAAAATGTCCTCTTCCTCTGCTTCTAGAACTGTCAGTTGAAGATTTACTTGCGTTGGCTTCTGTGAAGAAAACATCTTCCCCAACTTTATTTTTCTTTCCAAAAGTTTTGTTGTGTTGAGATAACATTTCACTTAGCTCAAAAAACATAAGCTTTTCTAACTTTCTAGTTACTTGTAAAGTTTCCAAAAAATGTGTATAGGAAGAAGGCAATCCAACAATTAAAATTGTGGTCATGAAACTATCATCTACTGCTTGAAAACCAGCATTTAGTATTTCCTACTTAATGTTCTTAAGTCTGGAAATATATTGATGTACATCACCTCCTTCAGTCAATTTCTGTTGGAGCAACTTTAATTGAAGATCAACTTTCTTTGATTCAGGCTGAGTATCAAATAGATCCTTAAAAAATTTCAAAGCAGACCATGCATCAGTAGTATTTTCAATGTGGACATACATCTCATCATTAACTAAAGATTTGATGAGTGCTAATGCTTTGGAATTTTTAATTTCCCATTTTGCTAGTGTGGTTGCATCCATAGGTTTATTTGGCTTAGTATCTTCATTACATATATCACGCCAAAGTTCATTATAAATGAGACTTCCTTCAATGAGACGATTCCATGTCTTATATGATTTTGTGCCTTCAAGTTTATCGGAGTCAAAAAACAAATTAATTAACTTCGACATTGTAGTGTTGAATCTTCGCACCAAAAAGAATCAAGAAAAAGATATCAAGATGAGCAACACACTAGACACATCACACAAAAAAATGATCTATCGGGGCTTGGCCTTGACCCTCATATAGTCGTTAAAGCAGGAGAAAAATGACTGACCTTTGCACTTGGCTCTAGTCAAATTCCAGGTCACTTTCAAAATTTTACTCCTTACAATGCTCTTGCAAATTTTGGTAAAAAAAAATACCCCTGCTCAAAGAAAAATTACTTTGAGTTACAAAATTTTTGTTACCCCCAAAAAAATATCACTGCATAAAGAGGGATTGATTTCATTATATCCAACATCTCACCAGAAGAGATGGAATGTTGTCGTATGAACCAACTGGTATCGATGAGTATAAATTCATTGGGTGCTTCCTGTAAACCTTTGCCACTGTTCAATAATGAAACCATCAATAGAAGACACCATATATAATTTCTGAATGAGTTGAATAGACAACGTAGGGAAGACACAAAAAAAAAATATTTGAACTTCTTATCGTTGTTTTAAGAAAATCCGATGCCTTTGTTGATCCTTCAGCTCACAATACATTCTCTCCAAGCCTGAGAAACCATGCTTATGAAGTTGTAAAAGCTACAGTGGGGTCTCCGATTTCAATTTGGCATCGATTCTTTGCAAAACGTGATGTTGGATCATGGTTTTCTCTGCTAATCATTATATCCATAAAAAATGATTAATATAACAGTGAAGAGTTCTTAAATAGTGTTGTTTGTTGCATCAATGCCACAAGGGAATCTTTGGCTATCAAAAAATAGATCTGGTAGTGGAAGAATGCATGCTAGCAGTGTGTATATCTACAGGCCCAGTGGCACTGCTAGATCTGATTTTTTTAATGGACATTCTCAAGGGTGCAATTATTAAAGTGTTTGGCATTGGGAAAATGCATATAAATTCACACTTTCCATTCACAAATACACAATATCGAATAAATCTCTTGGCTTAGAGAACTGCTCAAATCTGCCAAGCAACTTATGAAATTCAGCAGTGTTGCCAACCATTATTTCTACTTTATGAAATTTTGGTAAACAAAACAAATGAGCAACTGCCAACAAATTGCTTGGTAGCGACACTAGCCCCAACTGTCGGATTCCTTTGCAGGCCTAGAATCTATATAGTAAAAATCAACTGCAAGACCATACATGACCACCTGCTTCCTGAAAGTATCTAAAAATCAACTATATAGAATGTGTCTCAGTATTCCAGTCTCCAGAAACTGAATAGCGATTAGAACTTCCAGCTCATAAGTGTAGGCTATAAAAATAATAATCCAAATAATCTGATGGAGTGTGACTATGTTTTTCTTGGACTGTGGAGCTGAAATCTTCTTTTCACATCAGCTAATCGACTTCTCACTTCAGCTGCATTATTGGAGCTCTGATACCACAATAATGGCATAAGTATCCTCAGACATAAACTTTTATTAAATAGGAAAAGAAATTACATATGAGAATTTGCAAGAGTTTACACCTGAACACCTCAACACTCTTGCAATGACCTATATATAAGCTAAATGTCCTAACAAAATCTAGTTATGGATCACTTATTAAATAAAAAAGTGTCTATTTACAATAAATGCTATCTTAACAATCTTCTAACTACACTCCTAATTTAGATCCTAAGATACGACACCTTTCTGGAGTCATATCTTTCACAACAATACTCTATTTCTAAATGTCTCCATTTATTAATCAAATATTCTAGATTATTAATTTAATTTTCTAAATTAATAATTATTTTATCCTAACTTTTTAAACTATGATGTTTGTATTTTGGATCATCTAACACCTAATTCTTTTTGTGAAGAAGAAAGATGGAACCTTGAGGTTGTGCATTGATTTTAGATAGTTGAATAAGGTCACCATAAATAACAAATATCATTTTCCAAGGATTGATGATCTATTTGATCAGTTGTTCCTAGAGGTAACTAAGGAGATGATGTCTCGAGGCCTATAGGTAGTAGACATGGAGTATCAAGAGTTAGATGGAAAACACATCCCATAGAGCCCCTCATCTTCACCGCACTTCACCATTATCATCGGAAACAAAGCAACATTCACCACACTGACTTGACCCACAAAGGGTGACAGGTCTTGATTCATGAGATAACTAGTCAAGTTTCATGGTAAGTGTCATTTTAATACTTGGGGCATTTGGATAAGTTTCAAAGGTTTCTTTCTAATTATGAAAGTTTGATCGAAAGTTATGATTTTTATCATTTTTCACCTTAGTGATTATCCTGGGGTTTCTAGTAAGTTCACCACCCCCAGGGAAAGGGGTGCTACTGGGGGTCTGATCCAGGAGGATCTGGAATACTCAAAGAGGTCCAAGAAGATCTAGAAATGCTCAAAATTATATCATCTCAAATGTTCTCAAAAATGAATTCGTTACGTAGAGATCAATGATAGTTTTCCAATGACGTAAAAATTGCCTCAAACGGAGTTCGTATGAGAAAGTTATAGCTATTAAAAGTTTTGGTCAAACTAGGTCAAAAAGTCAAAGGGGGTGACACGTGGTACAAATGGAAGGGTAACATGTGGCACATCCCTGTATTTTTTTACAATGTTGACATGGAAACACCATAGGGTGACATGTGGCAGGTAGCAGACTGAGTTGGCAGGTTGTACATCCAACTGGGTAGATGACATGGTCACCATACAGTCCAATAGGACCAATTGGGATTTTATGTGTGGCATATGTGGACCAATGAGAGACTTCCACATGGAAACCTTCCATTGGTTTTTATGGTTTGGTTTATTAAAAGTTTGTGGGTCGACCAGAGTCAAACCCTCGACCTCTTTCTTAGCATTCCAACAACTTACCATTACACCACAACATATGACTTAATAGTCATATGGAAAGTATTATATTTGAGTTTGGGTTAAGGTTCAATCGATGGATAAAAGGTCGAGGGCCTATCCCCTAGCCTTATAGTACATGAAATACCCAAAATCTCACACTGAGGAGCTAACAAACTATGCAATGAACCATATCCTATACATGAATACATGGTTATAACAAAATGATGGTTGGTGACAGGTCCACGAGGTCGAACACGTCACCTCCTCTCCCATGTACAACCACCTTAACCAATGCGCAAAAGGCGCCACACATTACAATATGCCAACAAAATTGTGTTTAAATTTGATGCAGAGGTTTGCATGAGGTTCGAACCACGGTTGGGTCTGTGGCCTATTTAAAGCGAACATGAATTTTAAGGTAGGATAAGTTTGCATGGAGTACAATGCAGGTTATGGTGCCTCATTTTGCATGCCAAGGGTTGCAAGAGATGTCTTAGTCATGGAGTTTCATCGTTTTGTGTGCCATGTCCATACATAGCCTTGTTTATACTCGTTTTTCTCAATTTCTCGAGAGGAGCATGATGGTGATGTTATTTTTGTGCTAAGATATTGCCTATGAAAGTCTTAGTTCATATTTCCATGTATGAGAGCCATAATGCATTGTTTGGCATGTAAAGAGGGTCATTTTGAGCTAGTTCATAATATGGTCGAGTTTATACTCATTTTTTCTCACAATTTTGAGAGGAACTCAATGGTAACCTCTATTTATGTCTTTGAGAAGTAGAATTGAAGAGTGACTTAAAATTTGGCTTTGTAAGTCCATTTTCACTGTAATTTTTGACATTTGAGATTAATGAAGAGCAGTCTCACTGTTGAAAGGGGACTCGGAGATGTAGCCTAGAAGAGGTGAAATTTGTCATCAAATTTTGCCTTATTTAGTTCTTTTATTTTATGTTGTGTCATATCACATTATTCTGCAAATTATCATCATTTCATGACATTTTGGATAAGTAAAAGATTCACAAGTGCTATGCAAAGTTGTCAATATGATCAAGAATTATTCTAAATCAGGTTGGATGTTAAAATGTGCGTTTAAAAATGATTTGGCATCTAAGGAGTTTCGGATCACGGTCCTTCTTGATGGGTCATCGTGCGACTCTCGACCATCTTTCACCACTTTTCATCTTCATTCCTCTATGTATCCTCATCTTTTGGGTTTTGGGATTAGATGTACCCCAAAAAGGGTTTGTACCTCATTCACTGATGGGAAGAAGGGGATAAAATCCTAGAGGTTGTTGCAGCTAGCATCAATAAATAAATGAAAAGAAAAACCAGTCAACATCAAAATGCAATGGCAGGGATACAAGGGACACAAAATCTTTAATCCAAAAACTTGAGCTTTACTTTTCTAGGCATTCTCCCTAAGTCCTAAGTGTGAATGAATGCCTCTCCTATTTGAAAATGACTTCTAAGTATCCTAGTTGTAAGAAAATGCATTTAATGCACAAAATCAAGAAACCTTGTAAAGGGGACTTGCAAACTATCTAAAGAAAATAAAGAAAAATGAAATTATAGGGCTTGGAAAAAGGTTGTGCCCCAAACGAAAGGTAACTCAAGGATGTATTGCATCCTCCACAAAGGAACCCATGGAAGTGAGACCATATGAGACCCTATCATTTCAATGGCCCCATGCCTGAAAGTTTCTCCCTCATCCACCTCCATTTCATCACATGTCCTAGATAGGGTTTACCAGGGAAACACTCCTCTACTTGGGGAATTGGATTAGCCAATAGGACCTTTTGATAACCCTCCCATATCTAAATTTGGTAAGTTGCATAAAAAAAATTTAATACTTGGGGAATTTCGAAGTTTCAAATATTTCTTTATGATTATGAAACGTTTGCTCGAAAGTTATGATTTTTACCATTTTTCACCTTGGTGGTTATCCAGGGGTTTCTAGTAAGCTTGCCACCCCCGAGGAAAGGGGTGCTACTAGGGTTCTAATCCAGGAGGATCCATAATACTCAAAGAGGTCCAAGAGGATCTAGAAATGCTCAAACTTTGATCATCTCAAATGTTCTCAAAAATGACTTTGTTGCATAGAGCTCGACGATAGCTTTCCAATGGCGCAAAATCGCCTCAAACGGAGTTCATATGAGAAAGTTATAGCTCTTCAAATTTTTGGTCAAACTAGTTCAAAAAGTCAAAGGGGGTGACACATGGCACCACTAGAAGGGTGATATGTGGCACATCCATACAAGTTTGTATAACACTGATATGGAAATAACATAGGGCAACCTGTGGTAGGTAGTAGGATGAGTTGGCAGGTCGTACATCCAACTGGGCAGATGACATGGAAACCATACAGTCTAGGAGGACCAATTGGCATTTGACACATGGCACTAGTGGACCAATGAGAGACTTCCATGTGGCAACCTTCCATTGATCTTTTATGGTTTGGTTTATTAAAAAGTATGTTGGTTGACCAGAGTTGAACCATCGATCTCTTACTTAGCATTCTAGCAGCTTACCAATACACCACAATGTATGACTTAATAGTCATATGGAAAGTATTATATTTGAGTTTGGGTTAAGGTTCAATCGGTGAATAAAAGGTCGATGGCCTAGCCCCCAGCCTTATGGTATATGCAATAACCCAAAGCTCATGTAGAGGGGATAAAAATCTATGCAATGAACCATATCCTATACATTAATACATGGTTATAACAAAATGATGGTTGGGGAGAGGTTTGTGAGGTCGAACCCATGACCTCCTCTTCCATGTACAACCACCTTAACCTATGTGCCAGAGGTGCCACACATTATGGGATGCTGAAAATTTTTTATTTAAAGTTGATGCGGAGGTTTGCATGAGGTTCAAACCACGGTTGGGTTTGTGCCCTATTTAAACTAGGCATTAATTCTGAGGCAGGACAAGTTTTCATAGAGTACGATGTAGGGTAGGGTGCCTCATTTTGCATGTCAAGGGTTGCAAGAGATGTCTTAGTCATGGATTTTTATAGTTTTTCATGCCATGTCCATACATAGCCTTGTTTATACTCATTTTTCTCAATTTCTCGAGAGGAGCATGATGGTGATGTTATTGTTTTGCTAACATGTTGTCTATGAAATTCTTAGTTCATATTTCCATGTATGAGAGCCATAGTGCATCTTTTGGCATGTAAAGAGGGTCATTTTGAGCCAGTTTAGAATATGGTCAAGTTTATACTCATTTTTCTCAAAATTCCGAGAGGAATTCAATGGTAACCTCTATTTCTAGGTTTGAGTAGCAGAATTGAAGGGTGACTTCAAATTTGGTTTTGTAAGTCCATTTTTATTGTAATTTTTGACATTTGAGATTAATGAAGAGTAGTCTCACTATTGAAAGGGGACTTGAAGATGCAACCTAGGAGAGGTGAACTATGTCATCAATTTTGTCTTATTTAGTTATTTTATTTTCTATCATGTCATCTCACATTTTTTTGCAAATTATCATATCATTTCATGAGATTTTGGATAAGTAAAAGATTCACAAGTGTCCTGCAAAGTTGTCAATACGATCAAGAATTATTTTGAATCAGGTTACATATTAAAATGTGTGTTTAAAAAATAATTTAGCATCTAAGGATTTTTCGATCAGGGTCCTTCTTGATGGGTCATTGTTCCACCCTCAACCATCTTTCACCACTTTTCATCTTCATTCCTCTCTATATCCTCATGTTTTGGGTTTTGGGATTACATGTACCCCAAAAAGGGAGTATACCTCTTTCTCTTATGGGAAGAAGGGGATAAAGGCCCAGAGGATGTTGCAACTAGCATCAATAAATAAATGAAAGAAAAATCAGCCACCATCAAAATGTAGTGGCAAGGATACAAGGGACACGAAATTCATAATCCAAAAACTTAAGCTCTACTTTTCTAGGCGATCTCCCTAAGTCCTAAGTGTGAATGAACACCTCACCTATTTGAAAAGGAATTCTAAGTATACCACTTGAAATAAAATGAATTTAATGCACAAAATCAAGAAACCTTGTAAATGAGACTTGCAAACTATCTAAATAAAATAAAGAAAAAGGAAAGTATAGGGCTTGGAAAAAGGTTGTGCCCCAAACCAAAGGTAACTCAAGGATGTAGCACACCCTCCACAAATGCACCTATGGAAGTGAGACCATATGATACCCTTGCATGTGAATGACCTGATGCCCAAAATTTTCTCCCTCACCCACCTCCATTTCATCACATGGCCTTAATAGGGTTCACCCAGAAAACACTCCTCTACTTGGGGACTTGGCTTACCCAATAGGACCTTTTGATAACCCTCCCATATCTAAATTTGGTAAGTTGCATAAAGTCTTTGAGAATGTGTTTAATTTGAAAGGGGGGATCCAATGTACTTGTTTAGGTGTCTCTTGTATGAAGATTGATTTACTTGGCATGATTCATATGACTTGGGGACCACATTGTTTGTCTTTACAGGATCTTGCTTGGTGAAATCATTCATAGAGGTACTAAGGAACTTTGGATCTCCATGGGGGCATGAAATCCCACAAGATGGATGTTGCACCCCACATGTTGGAGGGCATTGATGATGAGTGTTGCACACTTTATGATGTCTTTGGCCCATGAAAGAGGCCTTCGATGATGAGACTAGCATGATGTCACCCTCCCATGCTAAAATGTTGCACTCTTGTAGCATGATGTCAAGCCTAAAGGGCTTGATTTGACTTGGGTCTTTCACTTGGTGGAGTTGTGGGACATGAACCCCACACTGTTATGGACTAGTGGGATGTTGTGGCACTTTGGGAGATGACTCCCTAGCCTTTGGAGGCTAGCTCACCCAACGTCCACCCTTGAAGAAGATGTTGGGGACTTAAATCTATTAATTTTGTTATTATTTAGCATATGTGAAAATAAATAAAATAGATTGGATAAAAGTCAATGTAAAAACATAAATTTAAACCTAAATTAGTGGATTTAATTGTAAATCGGGTGAAGTGAGCTTGAATTTTCCTCTATAAATAGAGGCAAGCCTCACTTCATTTTTCATAATTCATCATGAAGACATTATTCTCTCTCTCTCAAATTTGTGGCCCTCTTATTTTCTTGTGTAATGGATTGGTGTGATTTGTCTATTGGTGATATTTGCTCATGCACTCTTTCCAAGATGTGACTTGTGCTCTTTGGAGGATTGGTTTTTGATCTAGGCTTGCTCTTGGTGAATAATGTTTGCAGGTATGCTTTGGATTGAGGGTCAATTTTTGCAATTTACTTTGATTATCTTGCTTGGAGAACCCTAGGAGAGTTAGGATTGTCTATCTCCTACTTCAAGCTAATTTTATGATTTAAGTGAGGTCATTCAAGGATATTTTCAAGGATTAGTATTGTCTATCCCCTTCAAAACATTCATGGATAGGGTTTTAAAACTAGGGGTTAGGATTGTCTATCCCCCTAGGGTTTAAAAACTAGTTTCCCATTAATTTGTTGAGCTAGGTAACTTGGAAAGGTGATGGATTGGGCACATAAGGTTTTGGGTTCAAGGTTAAAGTCTCTTTTCGGTTTCCATCTTAAATTACTTATTAATTTTATAACTCCATTTTCCCAATAGATAAGGCACTAGTATTTGCATTGAAAAATGTGAATATTGCTATCTTAAAGTCATTGGATTCGTGGATTATTTGCTCTCACTCTAAGCTATATTTTTATGCTAAAACACTTTCATTTCTTACAAGTTTACTTGATGTTGTAATAACAAGTTAGTTATAGCCATTATGGCTGCAGAAAAACCTCTCTCTCACTCTTGTTTACTTACTTTTTCACCACAGAAAATTGTTCTTGAATATTGCAAATATAATCTACTTGTTAAGGGCTATAAATTGACATATTTATTTTCTGATTTTTTTGGTGGAAGCGTGTTGTTGTAGCTAACATTTTCTACATCCATCTAGATTTATTATAAACTTGTTGATAACACTTACTTTGCATCCCATTTAACCATCAAAATTGTGGTTTAATCATTGGAATATTGTCTACTACTCATAAGCTTTCATTTTCCATCATTTAGTGTTGATTTTGACGGTGATTTATTGAAGTTGTTAACATATTCTTCTTGCTGATATAATTTACAATCTGCTGCAATTTTTGGAACAACAAGGTTTCTTGTTGCTTTCCTTAATGTTTAGGGTTTGATTTCATGATTTTGGTCTTGGGATATTTTCTCTAACATTGATTTTGTAGGTCATTGATCAACTTGCCTCTCTCCTCTACCAAAAACATCTTTCACCAAACCCTAAGCACTCTCATCTAGTGACCAAAGGAGGGATCTTTTACAAACCCTTGCCTCACATTCTCCATCCCCCTAAGGTCACATTGGAATCTTGCCTTGTGGTAGAATCATCAATCACTAAAATGAGGGGATTAATTGCAAAGGTAATAGTGGTTCTTACTCTCATTTGTGTTGCACCAGTGATGTTTGTAGTTGGATATTCCCAAGCGATAGTTTGTGCAATAAAAAGATGAAAGGTGCAAGAATTTTTTCCAAGATTGACTTGAGATCAGGTTATCATCAAGTGAGGATAAAGGAGGAAGATATCAGCAAGACAATGTTAAGAACAAGATATGGGCATCATGAGTTCATAGTAGTTTCATTTGGGCTATCAAATGCCCCAGTTTTTTTCATGTGTCTGACGAATGGAGTGTTCAGGTAATACATGGACAACTTTGTAATTGTTTTCTTAGATGATATTATCATCTACTCCAAGAAAGATAAAGAGCATGAGTAGCATTTAAAAATGGTGTTGCAATTTTTGAGAGAGCATAACTCGTATGCCAAGCTAAGTAAGTGCATCTTTTATCAAAAGAAGATTCACTACTTGGGGCATATTATTTCAATAGAGGGGATAACAACTGATCTTGAGAAAATGGAGGCTAATAGAGGATGGTCAACGCCAAGAAATGTGGCATAGGTTAGATCATTTGTGTATATTTCCAGTTATTATCGAAGATTCATAAAAGGATTTTCAAATATTTTTATCCCGGCCACTTCTTTGCAAAAGAAGGGAGTGAAATTTGAATGGACTCCCAAATGTGAAGAAAGTTTTCAGCAGTTGAAATATATTTTGACAAGTGTGTCAATATTAAATATTGTAGATCTGGATGAATGTTTTGTGGTGTGCATTGATGTGTGCAAGGAAGGGATCGATGGAGCCCTCACTCAAAAAGAGCATGTTGTATGATACAGGTCCTGAAAATTAAAGGATCATGAGAAGAATTGTGCTACACAGGACTTGGATTTAGCATCCATTGTTCGTGCACTAAAAATGTGGAGACATTGTCTCATGGGGACAAGATTTGAGCTAAGGATAGACCATTGTGGCTTGAAATATTTGTTTGGACAACCACATTAAATTCCAAATAGACTAGATGGCTTGAATTCCTTAGTGAATATGACTTTGAGATTAAAAAAACAAAATCAAGTGGTTGATGCAATTAGCATAAGAGCACATGAGATGCATGTGGCATCCATCAACATGTACAACAAAGACCTAAAAGACATAATTTTAGGGGTTGCAAATTCAGGTCAAAAATATTTTCAAATAAAAGAAACACTACAGCAAGGAATTTTACTATATAAATTTAAATATTATGAGTTGCAAGAGGATGGAATACTCAAATATAGAGGAAAAATATATGTGCCAAATTCCAGTGAGCTAAAAAATATAGAGTTGAGGGAAATGCACAATGTGCCATATGTTGGGCACCTAGGATATCAGAAAACAATTGCATTTGTAAGAAGCCAATACTTTTATCTGGGAATGAAGAAAGAAGTGGTTAATTATATTGCTAGATACCTGGAGTGTCAGAAGGTGAAGACAGAGCATAGACATCCAGCGAGGCTACCTAGAACAGTGAAGTTGCATGATTCCATCATGGTGGTGGTGGATAAATTAACGAAAGATGCACATTTTATTCCTGTGAAGACTACACACAAGGCAACAAACATTGCATAGATCTACATGAAAGAAGTTGCAAGGATACATGGAGTGCCCAAGACAATTGTTTCAGACAGAGATCCAAAATTTACATCAAATTTTTGGAAAGGTTTGTTCAAAGGATTTGGGACAAATTTAAATCTTAGTAGAGTGTATCACCCAGAGTCAAATGGGAAAACAGAGAGGACTAACATAATCATTAAAGACATGTTCAAAATGCATGTGATGGACCAACCATCAAAGTGGGTAGATTACATCCACTTAGTAGAGTTTGCTTACAATAATTGGTATCAAGCCAAATTAAAAATGATCTCATTTGAAGCATTGTATGGCATGAAGTGTAACACACCAATCAGTTGGGATAACCCAATAGATAGAGTTGCCATTGGGCCATATTTGTTGAAGGAAATGGAAGAGCAGATGATAAGGATCAACCAAAATTTAAAGTCGTCCCAGGACAGGCAGAAAAGTTATGTAGACAAGAACAAATTTTTTAGATATTTTGAAGTGGGAGAACATGTTTTTTCTAAAAGTGAAAGCGAAATGAAGTTCTGTAAGCTTGGGTTGTTTCCAAAGTTGGAAGCAAGATGTTGTGGACCTTTTGAATTCTTAGAGAGGATAGGGTCAGTTGCATACATGATAGCATTGCATGCATCCATGAGATTGCATAATGTATTTCATGTATCATTATTAAATAAATATGTTTCTGACCCTAACCACATAATTGATTGGATTGTGATCCAGGTAGAGCACAAAGGGGATTTCTGAGTGGAACCAGTATGCATCCTAGACCAGAAATTCAAAGTGCTCAAGAACATAGAATCGTCTTGGTAAAGGTCCAATGGACCTGATACGGTCCTGAAGATGCAACATGGGAGCATAAAGAAACTATGCAAGAGGAATACCCACAATTTTTTGTCAATTTTGAAGAAAATAGAAGCTAAAAATGAAAGATTCCATTTTTGGGAAGCTAGAGTTTTGAAACCACATCTTACAATTATTGTTCACCTGCGTTGATAGCCCTGATAAAATAATGGTGCATATTGATGGACTAAGGGAAGTGAAGGGGGTGCATTGCTTGGGTCAGTAGGTTGAGAAGAACGAGAGACTAGGAATGGAATTGTTATTGGAGTTGTGAAATTGCAGAATTTTTAATTTTCTAAGTATGATGATGTAAAATTGTATATTTGTTTGGCATAGTGTTTTGCACCGAGGATGATGTACAATTGTAGGGGAGGGGGATTGTAATATCCCCACTATAATCCCTAGTTCCATTAATGCATAATGTATATATGAATGTGGTTATGGCCAAACAATGTAATATGCGAAATGTATTTTCCTAATTTTAATAAATAAAATGTAATGCCAATTGTTGGGGAATATGGACAGAGATGGAGGCTGAGTTTTCCACAAGAGAAGAGATTCTCTAAGAGGGGTCTAAGGGGGAAATGATTTATGGGTATTAATTCAACCAATTTTCCTAAATTTTATTATCATTGTGGATAACTTCTATTTATGTTTGAGTGTATGAGAGCCCAATCATTAAACTCATTTAAGAGGGTGGGTGTGAGAGTCACATCCCATAATTATTGGGGAGAATGGGGCTAAAGTACAATCAACATTGACCAGAGTGAGCAGTCAACTATCTTGGAAAAATAAAGGAAATTCCAATGGGGAGAACATGAGTTTTTTTCACATTCATGTTTGGCATAAACAACAAGCAAAGAGCAGGAATAAAACGAGCATGGGAGTTGGAGAAAGAATGTTGGGTGAATTATGGAGCATGTTGGAGTGTTTTGGAGATGAAGACCAAAGATCCAAGTTGGCAGGCCTAAAGAGTGAACTCATGTGGCATTTTCACTATAATAGCAAGTGTTTGTTGTTATTTGCTAGTAGTTTTCCTGGTAGTGAGTTCCCTTGAGTTCCCAATAGAGAGATCCTTGGTTACATGTGCCAAAGAGACCTCGATAAACGAATATGATGCTCGATGGACTGAGAGTAGTGAAGGGGTAGGTCAAGAGGAAGAGAGTTGGGTAGGTCAAGAGGAAGAGAGTTGGAGGAAATTCAGGATAGTTGTAGGAGAATACTAGTGGATTGTGGGATATTGAGTTGTGAGTGGATTGTGAGAGGCACGCTACTTTTTTGGATTCGTAGCCCAGCTCAGGGGTGACTTGTTGTTGATATTTGGAACAAGTAGTCTATGGTTGGGTGGAACATCCTTCCCAAGCAGCTGGTTTCACAAACATTTTAAAAAGATAAGTGTTTGTCTATTTTGTAAGTTTTCTTATGAGCTTTATGGTTGTGCTTTTACCTTATGTATGGGAATGGTTTTATGTGTTATTTTAGATAATTTATTAGTTTCCTCCATGTTCATTTTGAATGTTGTAATGCATTTAATTATGGGTATCTAAAAATGGTTAAATCTGTGTATAATTCATAGTTGGTAAGCTACAAGAAGTTAATTAGCAGAAAAAAATTGAATTTATGTGTATTTTCAGCTAGTAATGTTCCTTAGTTAAGCTGGGGGGATGTTACAATGGCTCTATATCTTTGTTATTTTTAATTTTATTGCAATTACATCAATATTTGTGGCAGTAGTTCAATTTTTGGTACACAATTATTGCACCTTGACGATGATTTTGAACTCTTCCCATGTCATGTCTTGGGAGGAATTTAGTGTCTATCTAGACTTACTCAAATTTTCCCACCAAAGCTTCTCCACTCATGTAACTTTAGAAGATATATTTGGTCGTTATCTATGTAGTGATGCATGTCATAATATGAGTTGCATTTATTAGCTAGTCAATCGAATCGCAAAGCATCCATTTGACAATCATAGGGAAAAATTACCACCTTGGACTCCACTCAAAGAGAGGATCCCAAATTTGGTAATGGAGCTCCTCCACTTTCACTACTTGATTTTCAATTGGGATTGCTTCAAGGGGCTCTTTGGAGGATACTTGTATGTTATTCCATGCCAAAGGTTTTTAATCTTTGTAGGAACAATTGAATATTAGTAATATATCCACCCATGTTCCTAGTTTTCCAATGAGATTGGCAATTACTTTTTTAAGTAGTTTAATGTGACAACTTATTCTCCATTTGTTTCTTTGTCTAAAAGTGAGTCCTTACAATAAAATATGTACAAGCTCTAGCAGTTATGTGTAAAAAATGATATGATACAATTTTGATCTAGTGGGGAGTGCACTAATAGAACTAGCACAACCACAACACAAGCTACAACAAGTGCAACTTAGTTTACACAATATCTAATTCATGACATGTGAATTACTTCACTCGAGTAGAAATCAATCATTCATGATATAATATTAGTGTGATAGTACTAGAAAACAAATCAACTATGAATTATTATCAATTATATAAGAATGCACAACATGAATCCTTAAGAAACAAGCTAAATCTATCTAACACCAATTAAATTGACAGGAAGAATATCTACAGTTTGGTTAAGTGAATATGAAACACTTGTTTATTGTTTGTTCATATTCTTTATATTACAAAATTTATGCAAATTCAAGGAAGAGATAGATAGAAGGAAAATTGTCCATCATGATTGTTGTTCTACACAGTAACTATTAACATGTCCATCAACATCAACATCATGTGGTGTTTGAGTGTATGTTTACAATGAAGTCAATGTGTCAAACTATGCAATAAATATTAATGACCAAACTATTTTCTTGTGCAACCAAGTCAAAGTATTGAGACTACACAACAAGGAATATTAGTGCACTTGTGACATAGTGTCATTTACCACTATGACCTACATTGAAGGTTGGCCACTACAATGTGCATCATGTGCAAGTGATTCTAAAAACACTAATCTACACCTTTAGTACAACAACCAAATCTATGCAACCACACTTATACAAATTATGAGTGAACCTCTCATTCATGCAACTCCAATAGCCTTAAACTTAATCAGTCTCTAATGTATTCCAAGATCATTCATACAAGCATTTTAGCAATACAATAAATATCTATCAAACTCAAAATGATCACCCTAAAACCATGAGGTTGGCATTTATTAGTAGGGTATTTTATGTATCGAACAAGAAATGGACCTCCTACACATCACCTTTTAACAAGATTTAAAAACAAATCCCTTAAAAACTTTGAAAGTAAAATGCAAAAGGAAACAAGCTCAAGAAAAACATCCATGGGAATAAATTGCCTACCCCTCACCTTATCATCCTTCATCTTCCTCTCTATCTCAAAAAATTTCACAAAGTTACTCATCATTATCATGACATGTGCACTACATGAAATAACTGAAAGGCTCATTAATTTGTAATTGCGTCACAAACTTAAGGATTCATCCAATACTGTCTAATCCCAATATTATGAATGTGATTGGTTCTCCCCACTATATAAAAATATTCCCTTCAAAATTAGATTTTATTCATACATATGTGTATTTTTGTTTTCAATAACATCGATATAAAAAATTAGTCTCCCCGCATGTCTTTAGTCTGCAACTTCTCATGCAACATCAACACTAAAGAATAGGTCAAGGCCAAGAGGGACCAACATGAGTGAAACATAATTACACTATCAATTTTGCTAATTAGCTTATGTGATTGCTTCTCACTACTACATAACAATATTCCCCCCAAAAGAAAGTTATATTCATACAAATTCTTTTTTAATAACTACAATATCAAAAAAGTCTCCCCACATGTTGTCTCTACTCTCCAACTTCCCCTGTAACCTCATCAACACCCAAGAGTAGGTCAACCCCAACAAGTAACCAACATGTGTGAAATATTACACCATCAATTTTCATAATGAACTCTTCATGGATAATGTGCAGTAGGACATCATTCTAATAAATTGTTCCATTACACTTGGTAGACCATATATCTATGTTCGGGGTTTTTTCCACATTAATATGTTGGATTACTGAGAGGGGGGGTGAATCGGTAATAGAGAAATTTAATCCTTTTTAACCATATAATCCAAGTGTTATATCAATGTAGCATTATCATCCAATAACTGCAGGGTAAATAAGCAATGAACAAATGAATAATCATACACATACACAGTACACTAGTGTTTTACGTGAAACCCAAAGAGGGAGAAAACCACAGAATTTTTTTTCTTATATGTCTTGAAGAATTACATTCTTTGGAAGCACCAACTTCCTTTGTTTTCCAGTTGCAACTGGAAGGAGGCTCCAACCCCCTAGTTTCTCAGGCTACAACCTGAGGGAAGCTCCAACTCCTCAATTCTCTGGCTACAACCAGAAGGAGGCTACAACCCCCTATGTTCTCCATCTACAATTGAAAGGTGGCTACAACCACTTGTCCTTGCCCCATCCAATCACCCTGATGTATAAGTAGAATGATGGAACCACTGTCACACTATCACTGTGAGATATACTGCTATAAACCTGTACCAATCAACCTATAATCAACATGTACCATAAACAAGTGCATCAACCATGCACTAACCTGTACAAAACCTGTACCGTGAACAAGTGCATCAACCATGCACCAAACCTATACAAAACATGTACCATGAACAAGTGCATCAACCATGCACCAACCTGTACAAATAACCTATCACAAAAACCTATCCAAACAACCTATCACAACAACCTGTCTCATCAATCTTATCAACCAAATCAAATCTACTCACTAAGATAAATCACCAAGACAACTCTCAAAGATGTTCATCAACCAACCATAACACAACAACTCATAATCATCACCAAGATCAATATGTGCTTCTAATAATATGCCAATACAAGTATGCTACATCATCCATAAACCATGTGTCAACAATACTACTAACAAGTGCCTCCAACCATGTACCAAGTATTTACCAATCATGTATCAACTACTCATCAACTATGACTCATCAATATGTACCAACATCATCAACTATACACCTCATGTATGTGCCAACTCATCAACTGCTTGTTTCAACCATGTACCTTAACAAAAATCCCTCATCAATATCATCACCCAAATATGATTTGTAACACTGTAATAGACTTGGTGTATATGATCACATACCTGCAAACCTTCCTTAAATTTAACAACAAGAGACTGGCATTTTCATCAAACTTTTATTTAGTCTCACATGACTAGTTTTGGATTAGTCAACAACCCTAACTTGAAATAATAATAACTATGTACCTATAATGAATAAAGATCTGAAAAATGATACACAATGTTCTTCAGTGTTTTTTATGCAATTCCTCCAGGTGTCACTACTTGGAACCTCTCAGAAAAGGATTTATAGAAAAATGGCATACCTTGCTAAATTCTGGCTTATTCTAAGAGAGTGACCCTATAGAGCATGCCCCGCACGGAATATTTTTTTAATGGATCTTAAAATGTTACGTAGAATACTAAATATTGTACTCTAACCAACACATTTTGTCTTACTAAATTTGGATCTGTTATGAAGAATTTATGACGTTTTTACCTAAAATACCAATTTTAGACTAGTTTCAGGACTAGCCACAAACCCTATTTTCCACGGAGTGTAACTCCAAAAATACAATGACCCACAAGCTATTTTTTTTACCATGGATACTTGGATATGTTTCCTCAATTTCATAGAAATTTCACGATCTGAATAATTCTATAAAAAAAGTTATTACGAAAATGGTGAGATGACATGTAAATAACATACCTTAGAAAGCATCATCAAAATTATCCTTCCCTGAATTCTGGCCTTCTTTTTTTCACCTTCCCTCTGAAATTCAGCTTAGATATCCTTTGGTTACCTCAGTCATGTATATATATTCAATATGCTCAAGTGTGATGTAAAATGAGAGAGCCTTGCCTCTTATTTATACTCTCCATCTTCTAGGTCACTTAACCTATTTCTAGGTCACTTAACCCATTTCTAGGTCACTTAACTTATTTTCTTCATTTTCAGAGTTAACCACTTTCCATAATTAGAAAGTTCTCCATTAATTTATCATTTAAATATTCATCCTTGACTTTGTCACCTCACTTTATCGTTTAAATAATCTTCTTTGATTTTGTCATTTCACTTTATTATTTAAATAATCCTTCTTGACTTTGTCACTTTACTTTATCATTTAAATAATAATTTCTTCTTTGCAATCTCTTTGAGTTCTTTGACCTTTTGGGGCTTCAAGCCAACATATGAGTGTCCTCCAACTTCGTAAGTCCATAACTCTCAAACCGTGAGGAGTTATGTGACGTTCCACATACCACCAGAAATGGCATGACATGTAATATCCATATAGAATAGTATTACCTGCAAATACATCAAAACCCATACCATTATCCATCAAACAAACTTGGGTCCATTACCCAAACTTCGGTTCTCCAACTTCTCATGGTGATAACTCTCTAACCGTGAGGAGTTATGTGACATTCCACATACCACGGGAAATGGAATGACATGTAATCTCCATATAGAATAGTATTACCTTCAAATATATTAAAAATCATAACATTATACATGAGATAGCCTTGGGTCCATTACCCAAACCTTTGTTCTGCCAGAATTCGCTACCGGACTTTCTTCAAGGGTTGACATCAATTACTAAGGGTTGACATCAATCTACAATATCACTCTCCAATAGTTGACATCAATGACAACCAACAATCCATACCAACTATCCATCAACCTAAGCCAATTGTCTAACAATATCCCCCTTTGGCATTGATGGAAACACCAACATTGATGGCAACACTTAGTCATGATAAAATTCATGCTTATACTCTTCATCAATGTTTCTATCTCTCCCCCTTTGACATCAATGGCAAAGGGTATCTCCCTTTGGGGCTGCTCCCCCTGACTACGTGCCTTTGATTTTTCTTTGTGTTTATAAGAATCTGATTACTCTCTTTCCCTTCATATGAATAATATCTCCCTCTTTGACAAAGGGTATCACTCTGAAGTCATATCGCTCATTCTTCCCTTGTGACAATCGCTTGTAGTGGGGAAAATCTCCCTATGGAATAGAAAATAGAGTTCATACTTTGCATGCAGATATGACCGAAGAGAAACTACTTTATACCTTCATCCCTAGATTTAAATCCCTTTTTCTTAGTAAATGCATGGAAAGATCAACCTACCTCGTTCTTGACGTTTGATGTCGATCCTTCGTTGTACTTGATTACTTGTTCGCAATACTCCTTCCAAAGTTGACCTACATCCAAGACAAGCAACAACTATGCATGCCTACTTATATACTAACGGGTTAGAAATCCAAACATGTACTAATCAAACTAAAAAGTTCATGAATTGGGACGAGAAAAGCGTTTTCTTTATTACTTTGAATGAGTCAACTTACAAAAGTTGAGACTGGCCACCGCTCCACGAACCTGATCCTGGGCTCCTCTTCGACTGTCCTCCAACTACTTTGCTTTGTTTCTCCTCTGGCACAAGGAAAAGCTAAAGGGTTGGGACAATGGGAATACATAAATGGGCAGAGTTTTTTTGCTATATTTTTACTCTTTCCAAATGGGACCCCTACCCCTTCTTTTATAGGCTAGAAGGAGCTAGGTATTTGGATGAACCCTCGTCCATGCATGGTCGGGAGTTTCAGTTAACTCACCCATATCTTTTGTGTTCTGTCGGAAACTTTCCTTTTTTCGTGCTTTTTTCGGTCCACGCGAGTTGTTTTGGGTCAGCCAGCGTGTACACGTGTGCAGTAATGTATTAGAGCGCGTGGGCCTTTATAAAAGAGGATTTTCAAAGAGTTGTTCAACAGTGCTTTGGCAAAGAAGGGATATGAGTTGGCCTGATGCCAGGTAAGCATGTGTGGTGCAATTTAGGGTTATAATAGATGCCCCCTAATGTGTGAGGTCAGAAGATCATCTGACGGACGAAATACATTACCAATCTTTATTGATTGCCGAACGATTGAGCCCAAGTATCAGGAACCGGGAGGTGTTGTCTGCAAAATAAAAAATGTCTCACTGAGGCGGGCATACCCATGCTCGGGATAAAATAGAATCATGGCTACCAATCAAATACACTATAGATCCATTTCCAATAACTATAAAGAGTAGCCATGAACAATACATAGTGGAGCTACATCTTGAAATTAGAAAGATATACATATAGTGTATCCATCTTCTAGAAGTTGATTTGGCCTGATGGCTGGAGATGAGATCTTCAGAGTCTGAGCAACAAATTCAAAATCTTCAAAACTCGGGTAGGAGTGTAATATGAGTGTACGACTGCACTACCCATAGGTCTTCGACGGCTCATTGGTCATGGACTTGATAATCTTGATGATCAGACTGAAGGCTTCAGTGATTTCAAACAAGGACTTGATTGGATGTTCAGGATGACCAGGCATGAGGACAAGAGACATATTGCAAAGGGGCCGACTTAGGCTTGGTGACAAACTTCCCTTGGATAATAGCATGACAAATGATGAGACTCAGGCAGCATGTATGTTAATCATAAGTCTATGAAGCAGGAGGCAACACAAACTCTCCATATGTTTGGAAGGATAACCAAATGGTGGAGGACACAACTCTATATAGCGAGAAAAATCTTCCTAAGGTCATACTACATCCCATAGTCTGATGAACAAACGGACAGATGTGCTTTATCCAAGGGCAACTCATTATGCTGCCAATAAAGAAAATACCTTTCCCTTCCTCTTTTTGGGGTATATTTGATTTTTTTGTCCTTTTTAATAATTGTGGAAAAAGAATAAAGGAATATTACGTTACAAGGGAGGAATGAGTGTTGCAAACATACAAGCTCAAGGCACAAGGACAAGACTGATGTGCTAGTAGAATGATACCCGGGAAAAATCCTCCGGGGGCCAAAGGTGTTAAGACGCAGAGGCAAACTATTACAAGGTTGGTGTATAAGGTATGCAAACGTGGTTAACAAAACACACAATGGTAATGTCCTTCAATGTAAGTTTAATGAGCCAAGAGAAGGTAAGCTTGGTGTTTTTTCACATTTAGAGAGTCTGAAAAAACATAAAAGGAGACTCCATTGGGGTACCTTTTTCAAAGATAGTCTAGTCGGTTCAAAAAAGGGTAAACTAGCACCGATTAGACATCGATTCAAAACCATTTTAACGAGTGTGATAAAGACAAGATCACTCGACCATTTTTTCATTTTTAAGGAGTCTGAAAAAAGCTTAACTATGGACTCCATTAGGAATGTTCTTCTGGACCAATTTTAACGAGTGTGAAAGAATAAGGTCACTCGGAAATCTTTTCAATTTTAGGGAGTCTGAAAAGAGCTTAACTATGGACTCCGTGGGGGTTCCTTCTTCGTAAGTTTAGTCCCTCGAGCTTGAAAAAGGGATAAAATTATACCTGAGAGTACTCTTCTATAGAGATGAAGTTCCATAGAGTATACCTTTGTTTGTACAGTTGACCGTCTGGACCAAAAAAGGGGTAAACTACTGCCAGACAGACGTGACTTCAAATTTCAGTTTAACAAGCGTGAAAAGCCACAAGATCGCTCGGCAATCTTTTCATGTTTAGAGGGTATGAAAAGGGCTTAAAAGGAGACCCGTTATTTTTTGAGAGTTCTGAGGGTGAGATCAAGAGCGAAGAAGAATCATGAAAATGAGGCTCAAACTCATATTCAGGAAAGACTATAAGGACTCCCAAGCCTACAGTCTTTTAAAGACGGCATGGACACCATAATGCAACCAGGACCTACCTAGGGCATCCATGTTCTGGTAAGCTCTACCGCCAAGTTGCGACACTTCTAAAGCAGATATGATGGCTTCGTGTCACAACTTGATGGGATCGATCCTATGGCAGAGGAAAAAGAAAACGAGACACAAAAGTCGGGGTAGTAACCTAACCTATATGCTCAAGTTGATTCTTGGAAAAAATTTCATGGACCGTCAAAATTTCCTCAAAAATCAAAAAAAATGTCCCAAAACCCAATCAAATCCCTCCCATATAACTCCTGAATCACTCTAAATGGTTTTTGGTATAAAGAAAATGATAAGGGAGGCCAAAAAAAGTGACAAAAAGAGGCCAAAAATTCTATAAATAGAAGCTGGAAGCTCATGATCACCATTGCTGATTTGGAAATTGACTCTGGAGCCAAAAGACCCCCTTTGATAAAAACAGTGATTCCAGGAGATACAGTGGACGAAATGAACTTCCATCTGGACCAAGTAAGTACAAACTCCCCTATATACCTATTCAATTCTTTATTTTGGTTTTTTATTTCATGTTTTGGGTGGGCGTCGACCTTTAAAAGGTCAGCCCTAGGTCCACGTGGGCTATCTCTGGACAGGCCGCGTGTACACTCGGGCAGAGTAAAACCTGCTCACGTGTACATGCGACTGTCACTTAGACAGCACGCATGGACCCCCCTTTATAGACAAAAAGAACTAAAGAGCAGTCACTCACCCTCCTAAACTTGGTTGTTTTGGCAGGATGTATGTCCACTGGAGGGAAAGGGAAAGGGAATGTGGTTTGCTAAAGTTCTTCCTATGTCTGTTTATGCAGGCGCAACTAAGGCTACTGAATGCCTTGGTTGACTATTGGCACCCTGATGTAGAGGCCTTCATGCTAGAGGGGCAATCACTGGTGCCCACCACCGAAGATATCTACTTTTTGACTGGCCTCTCAAGGAGAGGGGAACCAGTCAATTTCAGGATGTTTCCATCGGGGCCACATAACATAGCGGAACTGATAGCCCTGCACTGTGAGGCTAGGACAAACCATTTGAGCTCCCAGGTGCCCATAAGTAAGATTACTAACCTATCGCTGTAAGTGATATTATTGCTCATTGGACGGATTACTGGTTCAGTAGCCTTGCATCAGGTGTCCCACACACAGATGAACTGTGCTATCCAGTGCTTGAATGCACAAATTTTTGACTGGAGTACCACACTACTGGAGTGTATGAAGAGGCAATTGATAGATTGTCGTCAGTGGACACAGAGGAACTTCGGGTTCGGGACTATTTTGTGTTCCTTCTTTTTCGAGAGAGTTCCGAGCTTTAGTCCTTGGGAAGTGGTACGAGGACATCGGGCCTCTTTTCCTGCAGTATGTAGATGGACAGTATTACTTCCGCGATAGGGTGGTGGAAGGACCAATGATTCCTTCGATGATGACTTTTTTGCATGGCTATCATGGCAGATCCATGTGATCGAGGATTACCCATATGCAGGGATAGACTTTTCGAGAGCTCCTGAGATACCCGTGCCTCCTGTTGAGGAGCGAGGGGAGATGGGTAAGTCTCCACCTTTGTAGTTTTTTTTGTTTTATATGTAATTTTTATGTCGTTTTTGTTATATATATCATTTTTTTTTATGCTAGAGTATTTGACAAATATATGTTTGTTGTATGCAGATGTGGGACCAGTGCGACCTGCCGATTATGCACGGAACAAGCGTCGTCCTCGACCAGAAGCCACAGCTGTCGCTGTTGGGGGACTAGTAGTAGCAAGAGCCCTCCCAGCCGGAGAGGCTGAGAGGGTACTTAGACGAGTTGAGCGGAACTTTACTGCACTCACTCTCACAGTCCCGATGGCAGAGATTGAGGACTTGCCGCCATCCATGCAGCCTCATGTAGTGGGGGCACCTCGGACATGGGTCCGATTGTTTAGGTGTTTAGCCCATGTTGTGGACCAGTATAACAGGGCCCATAGGCCCTAAACCTATTTAGACTTTTTACGTGCCACGAGCACCACTTGTATATATTTTTTGAGGGCATAAGCCCTGTGACTTGTTATTGGTCTTATTTTTTAGGCATTTGTGTCCATCTATGTACTCTGGTTACTTTATGATATTATATATGGTTTTTTGATCTTTTGTGTCTTATGGATCACGTGTGCAAAAATGTATTTACATGCTTATGTCAATGTTCTTTCATATGTGTGCAAGATGCCAATCTAAAATTTGATTAGCTAGAGTATCTGTGATTTGGTTTAATCTCCTAGGAACATGAAAATATGTAATATAATCAAAGTTTCTTTCTAAGAGACGTACCCTAAGGAATCGTCGGTGTAAAGTTG
>JASDQU010683715.1:14638-25210 GCA_032191745.1 Picea mariana
GTCTTCCTTGAGGGCGGCGCATTTACAGTGGCTTGCAAAATGGCCTGTCATGTTCGTAAATGACACGAAATATTACTCCACTTGCGAATGTAACCAAAGGCGGGTAACAGAAACTGTATGGGTGGATAAAACGACATATTATCACTACAAAATTTTCTATTTCAAAGTTTGATGAGCTACATGTGGTTCTGGTAACCGACTTGACAGAAATTCATGTTTTTTGTCAAAGTTTGTTCGGTTTCCTCTGGATATAATTGCAGACTCCACATATTTGGCGTCACCTCCGAACATTCCAAACCTCTCTGTGGACTGCCATACCTCCACCGCTCCGAGGAAAGATATATTATGATGCCATCTGCAACATTTGATACACTTGCCAGACCTGTGCTGGTGCATTCTGCAGCATTTGATGCACTTGCCACGCGTGTGCTTCCCGAAGAATTTATGTACCTCAACAGATTTTCATTTTACATCTGGGTTGGACGTTTCTTCCAATTTACTGTAATAAATCAAATAAGTTCAACATACAAATATTCAGGCAGGCTTTTCAACCAAACAGATGATCGAATACAGGGAGAATACCAGTCACTGCATACTTGAATTTTTTTCCCCTGCCATAGTTGTTTTGACATAAAACAAGTCCGTCCACTTTGAGATCAGCCTGAATCGCATTTCTAAGTTGTCTCGGATGTCAAGGGTCAGGAACATTGCAAGGAAAGAACCTTAAACCCCAACTTTTCGACAGCAGAGGGAAATTAATACTTGACAAAGAATGGAATATTGAATAAGCATCCATTGCAAGTAGGCCATATCTGGAAGAGACAAGGTATTCAAAAAACTGGGATAGATGTAGTTGGCAGCACCGTTTAAGTACAAGACCCAAAATTGGTATTCAACTCACAATCGTTGTCGCAAATAGCCTGAGTTGTATTTTGTAACCCATCTTATTTCAATATAGAATAATTTTGGTTTATTAATTAATAGTATTTTCCAATTTCTGGTATTTGTTTTAATTGTATTTTGTACCTTCTTTCCCTCTGTCGTTAAACATGAATGGCAAGCTTTTCTTTCTGCTACGCACTACTTCAATCCAAATAAATCCTTGTTTGTTCTTTATTTACATTTTACATCTAAGAATAATTTTTCATAAGCCATACTTATGTGGCACCGACCCTGTATTTAAAGAAATAAATTGGAGGACCCGTCCTGCTTCCATTCTTCGGGTTCCATAAATAGAATGAATTGATGAGTTACAACGAGGCGGGTCAAGTGTTGACGCAATGTTCCTGTTCAGTATTTTGGATATATCGCAGCTTCTTAGGAATAATATAGTATCCGTGCATATATACTAATATCATTTTTATTGGAATAAATACAAAAAACTTCCTCTTCGGCAAAGCATAGGCAATTATGTTTGGATTTGTGGTATTAAACAACTATGTTCCCTGCTCCATCATATACATCCTGCAAATTGGGAGATCATTTGCATTGATACATATATCATGTTCCATGTTCCGTCATATACATATTGAAAATTGGGAGATCATATTGTTCCCTGAAGAGCATCCTGCAAATTGGGAAATCATTTGCATTTGAAACAGAAACAATCCATTAATATATATTAGTATGAATACTATTCAGATAAATATGAAAACTTTCTCCATCGATACATACTAGTATGAATACTATTGAAATATATATCAAACCTTTCTCCATCTGTATCTTCACATGACGAATCCGATTGACCGTTGTACCTTTCCATACAAGGGCAATTTTATGGCCACGGTTGCCGGATCGGCGCATAGGAACTGGCCTTTTTTTCTTCCCGCTCGTTATCGCTTTCTGGATATATACTCTGTGCCCTTTCTATGGTATCCAGTTCCAGAGTTAGCGGGCTGACATGTCTTCATCTCTATCTATATCCTCACACGATATAGAACGGCGCATAGCAACTGGCCTTTTCTTCTTCCTGCTCATTATCGCTTTCTGGATATATACTTAGTGCCCTTTCTATGGTATCCGGTTCCAGAGTTGGCAGGATGACATGTCTTCATCTCCATCAATATCATGACATGACGGATCTGACCAACTGTTGTTCCTTTCCATAGCCAATTTTATGGCCGCCGCTGCGGGGTCAACGCTTGCATGCGAACCCAGTTGTTTATTGTTCCGTTATATACATCTTGCACTCAAAATATCTGTGATCTACAATTCCACCGTAGGTTCCTTGTATACATTAACTTCATTCAAAGTATCTGTTGCTGCCAACTTCGCGTCCTTCCTGATATATATCAACAATGCTCTTACTAGTGACAAGTGGACACAGTGGTATTTTCGTGATCTGCAATTTATGCCTTAACTGGTGAGAACTCAACAGGGGTTCAAAAGCATTTGCATTAATAATCAAACACTAGATGTTCTTCTGCCACATACTTCTTTTTCCATTGTCTTCTTCCCGTGTATTATCGCTTTCTAGTCATATACTTAGTCGTGTTTCTATGATCGCGGGTTCCAACGTTTGCGTGTTGACATATCTTCATCTCCATCTATATCCTCGCATGCTGAATTGGACCGCCCGCTGTTCCTTTTCATACTTAGTGAAATTTATGCCTGCGGTTGCCGAGTTGGCGCAATTGAACTCTGTTTCTTCTTGTTCCGTCATATACATCTACCACTCAAAATTTTCGTGATCTACAATTCCACTGCGAACTCCATCGTCATTTTCCCTTTTTTTCTTCCGGTGTATTATGGGACTATAAAGTATGGACATGATATTTTATAGAGCATGTACAAATTTTGCATTCCATACCTAGCGACATTTTGCATCGCGGGTTCTCGACCGAGCAGGCTCAAAATTGGGCCTCCATTGTTCTGTGCGCTACAAATACCACCCATAATTCCGCGATATACAAATTGACAAGCAGACTTGCAGACTGGGTGACTCAACATTCCACTTCTATTGTTCAGTGTCGTCCAAACAGTGGTCCCAGTTCCACAATATACAAATTGACACACAGAATGCAGGGTTGGCGGGGTGGAGACTGCCCTTCTTTAGGGATGTTAATCCATATGAGTGATCCAATTTGAACGTCGGGGCCTCACGTCTTTTGCAGACACCTTCTCAGCCTGTTTTGGATCCTCGTATACATATTCCACTGAAAATTTATGCGATCTACAATTCCACTGCGAACTACTTCGTTCTTTTTTCCTTTTTTTCTTCCCGTGTATTATGGGACTATAAATTATGCACATGATATCTTATAGAGCATGTATAGATTCAACATTCCATACCTAGCGACATTTTGGATCGCGGGTTTTCAAGCGGGCGGGCTCAAAATCGGGCCTCCATTGTTGTGTGTCCTACAAATAGCACCCAGAATTCTGCCATATACAAATTGACAGGCGGACCTGCGGACTGCCTGACTCAACATTGCACTTCTATTGTTGCGTCTCCTCCAAACAACGCTTCCAGTTCCGCGATATACAAATTGACAGACGGAATGCACGACTGGCGAGGTGGATATTTCCATTGTTCACAGATGCTAATCCCTATGAAGTATCTAACATTATCTAAAAAAATTATTTTCAATACGAAATTAGCTCTTAGTAGTGACAACTGGACACAGAGGTACGAAACAGCTAGCATGGCACCCTCCGCAATATACAAATGACTACTGGATTTCGACATCGTCTACTCTTCCATGTTACATATTATGCATTCAAATATTCGAAACGATACAAGTTGAATGTCGGGGACTTGCGTCTTCTGTAGACACAATGTTAGCCTGTTTTGGATCCTCCTGTTGTCGGGTTCACGAAATGTGAAACTCTTCAATACTATTTCGGGTTAGCATCAAGCTTCATTGTACCACGGTTCAGAAATATTTCAGAGTATCTGTCGTTTCCTCAGTTGGCATCTGCCCCTTCACAATATACAAATTGATCACGGGTTCACATCATGTACTCAAAATTTTCATGATCTACAATTCCACCACGGACTCCTTTGTCATTTTTCCCTTTTCTTTTTCCCCTGTATTATGGTTCTTTGGTTATATACTTAGTCTCCTTTCTATGATATCGGGTTCCAGCATTGGTGGGATGACATCTTTATCTCCATCTATATAATCACACGAGGAATCCAACTGACCACTATTGCTTTCCATACTTGGCCAATTTTATGGCCGCGGTTGTCGGGTTGGCAGTCACGAACTCTGCTTGTTCTTGTTCCGTGATGTACATATTGCACTCAAAACTTCCATGATCTACACTTCTACCATGGACTTCTTGAACTCGCAAGATTCACTGTACCACGGTTCACAAATGTGCTTCCTAATATACATTGGTTATGCTCTTACTAGTGACTCTTACAAGTGACAATTGCACACAGTAATACGAAACAGTTTGCATCCAGGCCTTCGCAATATAGAATTTGACTACCAGGTTCCAACATCGTCCACTCTTCCGTATTACAGATTATGCATTCAAATGTTCTGAACAATACAATTTGACCGTTGGGCCCTCACGTGTTCTGGGGAGACCTTCTGACCCTATTTTGGATCCTCCTGTTCAGGGGTTCATGAAATCTCCAACTCTTACTTGGTGTTTCTGGTTGGCGCATTTGAACTTTGTTGCTTCTTGTTTTGTGATAGACATATTGCAATCAAAATTTTCATGATTTACAATTCCACTGCAGCCTCGTTGGTCCTTTTTCCATTTTCTTCTTCCCTTGTATTATCACTTTGTGGTTATATACTTAGTCGTCTTTCTATGATCGCGGCTTCCAGCATTGGCGGGTTGACATATCTTTATCTCCATCTATATAATCACACGACGAATCCGACCGGCCGTTGTTACTTTCCATACTTGGCCAATTTTATGGCCACAGTTGGTGGGTTCATGGTTTCAAAGTCTGCTTCTTCTTGCGTCGTCTACATCTTTCACTCAAAACTTTTGTGATCTACAATTCCAGCACTCACAAATGTTTCAAATTATCTCTCGCTGCCTTCCATCCCCACTAACTTCCTTTCCTTCCTGATATACATTAGTTATGCTCTTACTAGTCATATACAAATTGCCCGTTGGGATGTCCTACCATACCCTCTTCGTTGTTATGCGTATTGCACTCAAAAAGTTCTGAGACATACAATTTGACCCTCGTGCCCTCACCTTCAACGGTTGTACCTTGCAACCCTATTTTGTAGTTGTTTTTCGTGTGCCCGCGACCTCCGTACTTTCTAACTATGCAATTAGAAACCTTTCATGCTAACAACTCACCATGCAGGAACTATCAACATTGTCATTAATGGGCGAAACGTTCAAGCATATATCCCATTATTATGCATTAAAATGAGATGTGTAGAGAGTTATTTTGTCCCTTTCGATTGTTCATCTCGAACACGCATCGTCATGAGTGTTTAATGTTAACAAGGCATCATGCAACAGTCGTCCAAATTGTCATTAATCAACGAAAGTCTCGAGAACATCTCCCATTCACACGCTCTGGACCAAAATTTCCGCAGGGTTATATTATCCCTTCCAACTTTTCATTTCATTCATCGTCTTGAGCAAACAAAGGTTCTTGTAGACTTATGGCAGTTGGTCGACAACAGTTTTGTGGAGATACAATAAATATGTTCGCACATGAGGACCAGAACTTCCAATGGTCCAGGGCATACTTTTACTATTCATCCCATTCCGCCCACAACGAAGTGATTTGGACCTCTGGAATCGCTCGTGCAGGCTACGTCCCTGAAGTTTTTGACTATAAGGAGGTGGTCTATTAGTGCGCCGAAAAATATATTCCAGGTCAAAGAATTATTCCACTACGCGACCAGTCTCTTGTTTCTTTGTCACCTCAGGTCTTCCACGAGATGTTAAAATTGTCGGAGCCAACATTGACGTTCAGAGGACAAGACTACAAGCAGTTTCTAGAAAAAAACGATAATGGGTTGGACATCTTAGTCGACTTCCTCGAAGACCCGACAACAGTTCCTGAAGATATCACAACGTTGCAGGTAAGTTCCTTTAGAAATCCATTCCGGAAAATTGCTTGGTTGTTTACAAGAATAACGGGACAGGCATCCATGAAAAGCATTTCCCATATAATTATTTATATTTTGTATTTCACAATCAAGAAACAATACATTTTCGATTGGGGGAAGCTAATTTCCATTGAGCTCTGTTCCCAGTTGTCACGATTCAAAGAGTCCAATAAATTTTATATGTCATCCTACTTGATTTTCGCAATTATGCATTGTTGCCCATTTCCAAAACTTTCTCTTTCCAATAAAATAAATTGTGGATTCGACCCAGTAACATTCTGGTACGAGGCCCTATGGAGGCACAAGGCCTCACATTGTTTTTATGAAGTTTTTAATGTCTTTGTCCCAGTTTTCAAAGATTTATTGTTAGGCCAGGATGCTCCGCGGATGTTTGGCCTGGCAACCAAGTTTTTGAACAAGAAGGGAACACTTGAGCAAGACGAAAATCACAATGTCCTCATGGTCTTTGGCTCTAAGGAAAATCCTTCTTTCCTTCCATGCCACATCATGGACAAGATGTTTGTTGCAGAAATAGCAAGGCAATACAACCACTGGTTGCATTTTTTCCATGACAAGAAAAAAAAAACAATTCATTCCTCTGCCTTGGAAAGTTGGAGACCTCGTGTGCAGAAACATCAACAAGATTGACGAGTTTTCCGCCCATTTCAAGAAATTGAACCTAATGTATGATCAAAGGCTAAAAGGGTTCGACCCTAATGGAATTTTTTGAGAACATTTACTGGTGGTTGGCTTTAACACCTCTTTTATCCATAGACACCTGACGCACGACATGGACAGTGTCGACAACAATCCTGCTTCTGTCGATTGCGATGCAGATACATTGCAAAGTGCGACTGAATTATACAGACAACATGGAAAAGTATCTGGTGAGAAGAGTACGCAGTCCCCCGCCAGCACTCCCAAGAGCACGACATCATGGAGCATCGCTTCGACGGTCCACCCCAACAAGAAAGCAACCCAGAAATCTTCGAATGGAGGAGGAGATAAGAACCCTCCTCGCATAAATATCGATAGTTCTCAAAAAATTCCACTAACGAAGAAGAGAAAAAGCAATGCAGGGCAGCCGGAGGAACCCGAAATTCAAAGTGGAAAACTGCAACTTGAAATTGAAACTGAGCACATGCAGAAAATTGGGTCGTCTGCAATGGAAATATCTGAGACTGACTTTTTTGACGAAGATGAATCCTTCGTAATACAAAGCACTATTTTTTACAGCCAATCTAAAACTATGGTCATTGAAAATAGAGATGTAACAAACATGAAAGGAAAATCCCGCACACAGATTAACTTTAGGGAAATGTCGTCGTCCCAAATCTGCTCATTTCACGAGGTAACCGGTGAAATTCTTCGTAATTCCATTGGAGAATTTGAGACGGAATATGCAAATTTGAAAGACCGCCTCAACAAATTTGAGCAAGCTTTCATTGCAACCCCACAATTTGTTAGTCCTTTGGAAAAAATCGTGCTTTCTACCACTGCAGCCAAGATGAAAGTATCCTCTACCCTCCTTGCATGCTCAAGAGCCCTTGTAGAGAATAACATCAACAAAAGAATGCAACTAGTTACTGAAGCCTGGGAAACATCACAAAATTTAGTTTCCTTTGGAAAGAAGGCCAATGATTTCTTGCAACATTTGGAGGCGAATTTAAAAAATGATCAGCGTTTCTATGATCAGGTGCTGACCCATTTTTCCAACTATGTCACCAACACATCGGAACTGAAAAGAAGACAAGAGAAACTCCCCTCCCCAAAGCTCACCTAAAAAGTAAAAGCATGTTGGCAAAAGAAACTTGACAACCTGGAACTCATTGTCAAATCATGTAAACAAGTCATATCAGAAAAGGAAGATTTATTCACAAGCCTGCTCCAGATGGACTTAGTCGGAACTACCAACGAGGTTCAAGACACAAACTTAATTCTCAAATCCTTGTCAATCACCAAAGAAGCCTTCCAGGAACAAGTTGATATTTTAAAGGGGTTGTCTTTCGAAAAGTTTTATGGCATACTTGAACATCATCTAGATGAGCACGAGCGTTGGGTAATAGACTATGTAGCACACAATGAAGAAATTGAACAAAGTCTGCATAGTATTTCAATGGATCTAAGGAAATTAGAAAGCGACCTTTACGACATAGAAATCCGGGATGAAAGCAACACGACCCCCATGAAAAGCTACATCGAAGAATGGCTCCAATAGAGAATGAACAACCTCGTCCAGGAAGGGAAACAACCGGTCGACAAGACTGCACTGACCATCGACAACAGCAACAAAAACGCATCGGCTTCATAGTAACTCTATACTGGCATCTTGTTTTCTTTATCAATCCACTTTAAGTCTATGTTGTCATCTTGTTTTCTTTATCAATCCACTTATGACCTATTTAAATAGAAAACTGTAACCAAAGACTCATAACTTCCAATTTCTTCTTTTAAGGACTTCCTCTCTACCATCGCGCATGTCTTGTTTCGACGTTCCTAATTCTTTTACTTATTTCTTTTTATGGTCCACGGGAGCTCTAATCCCAGTCTATATGACAAACGCATTTAAATTTCCAGAAAGATGTAACCGACATTATTATTTTTTGATAAATTCCAAAGAAAACTGATTTGACAATGCCTTTATTGTATACTAAATTTTGGGTTTCCAGGAACCTTTCTTGTTTGTTCCAAAGAAAAGTTAATTCGGATATGCTGCATTTCTTGTGTCCTATTGTATGCTATTTTTTTTATCTTGAATGACGTTGTTACTATTCTATTGTATGCTAGCTTTTTGGGTGTCAAGGAACCTATACTTTGATAGATTTCGATTTCTCTTGTGTCCAAAACCCTTTTCTTTCAAGCAAACTAATTCGGGAATGCTAAAATTTTGTGTTTTTTATGCAGGAGCATCGCTAGCGTCAAGCGAGAGTGGGGTAGGCACCAACGCATTTTTGAAATATGATAAAATTATTTGAAAAGTTGATGCGCCAACCTTAAATGGAATAATTAAATGAAGGTGCACTTGTTAAATGTAAATGGACCTTGAGCGATTCGCTCTCGTCCTTAATAGATAGGAGGAAGTTATGATAATAAATGAAGGTAGATAGAATTGAATGTGGAGATTAGACAGTTTTAGAAGAAAAGAGGGAAACGGGATATAGACACCCTCACTTGTATCATTGTAGCATTAGAAGAATAGAGCAAGAACATGCATAGAGTTGTGTAAGAACACCCATGTATAGATATTTGGATTAATAGAAAGAGTTTGATTCAAATTCATGGCATCGTGTTGTTCTCTGTGTATGTATGCTGATTGATATGCTCATGGATGTTTACTTCCTGTTGTACATTTGCTTTATATGCTGTGTATATGATTTCATGTTTTGAGTTTGAAGTCTGAGAGGGAGTAGGAATGAGTTTCAATTGTTTCTCTGTCTGAGAGAGGATTCCTACAAGGAGTGCAGTTGAATTGTCTGCAAGGAGTGCATTGACAAAGGGCTCAAATAGTTTAGCTTTTGTTCTCATTCACACATAATTGCAGTTAGGCACAGGAGTCGTACAAGGAGTGCGCAGGCCAAGTAGAATGTCATAGTTGTGAACCTGAGCGAAGTATTGAAAGACTACTGCTGCAGGTGTGCGCAGAGTCGAAGAGTTCAACACTTGGAAGTGTTTGAAGGTTGCCGCAAGGAGTGTGTGCAAGAGCCTTCTCTAAGACTCAGAGTTATAAGGAAGCTTAGGAAGGATAAAGCCTTATAACCACTGAAAGGGCTACACAGAAGTTGTACCTGGGAGTACTAAGAAGGCATCGTAAGTTTGCACCGCAGGTGGACAAGTTTGTGGAGGAACACTTAGTTATTCGCAGAAATCGTCAAGGAGGAACGGACGGTCAGAATTCTCTGAGGAGGATTCGCGAAATCTCGTGAGCCGTCAAATCTCACGGAAGAGCAAGTGAGTTACCACAAGTATTCCAAAAGGTTCTAAGCTCAGGAGGAGTAAGACCGTAGATCCAAGCCACAAGGGTCGTTGGATTCGCAAGTGAATCCCTATTTCGGGATTTCATGGGTGGAAGTCCCGTAAACTTTGCAACGGGAATCGCGATATCATGAAACGCGAAGTCCCGAAGGCTAAAAGGACAATGTGGGGTCAGAGGAGTCAGTGAGGCAGACAGGTGGCGTACTGTCGACATGGAGTCAAACCCCATACACCATTTCAGGTTTTCGTGGGTAAAGGTCTGAGTCCCTTGCATTAGGATTCGCAACATTGCGAAGTCCGAAGTCCCGATGGAGTGAAGGGGCGTTGAAAATTCAAACTCACGAGCGCATCGGCGTTTCAGGAAATCGGGTCTCGGAAGTCGAAGAGACAAGTCGCTTGACATCGCGACGGTCGAAATCGCGATTAGGAGAAATCTGAGTGAAAGAGAAGGGTTAGCGTTGACTGGGTTTCAAGTTTCGAAAATTAGAAGATAAGGCGCTTGACCATTTGATCTGCGAAGACACGAAGCGAGATCTTCTGAGTGCAAGGGGGATTTCTT
>JASDQU010683715.1:25260-44656 GCA_032191745.1 Picea mariana
TGATTAGGGCTATTGCAAGGATGGGTGCAAGAACGAAAATGGACATTCCAGTTTATGAGGGAAACTTGGATGCAGAGGAGCTTCTAGACTGGATTAGAGCTCTAGACACATACTTTGACTATGAAGATGTCGAAGAGGACAAGAAAGTTAAGCATGCTGTCATGAGATTGAAAGGACATGCAGCATTGTGGTGGGATGAACTACAAGCTGACAGACGCTGCAAGGGCAAGCAAAAGATCAAAAGCTGGGACAGGATGATTGCGAAGATGAAGGTAAAATTCATCCCCAGAGATTACCAGATCAATCTGTTCAAGAGGATGCAAAACCTGAGACAGAAGTTGATAATAGTGAAAGAATACACTGAAGAGTTCTACAAACTGAACATCAGAGCAGGTCATCGAGAAAGCGATGATGAAAAGGTTACCAAATACATGAATGGCCTGAGATACGATATCCAGTATGAGATGAGCATGTTGACCATCCGAACGGTGGAAGATGCTTATCAATTGGCTTTGAAAGCTGAAGAGAAGCTGAGACGAAAGAAAGGTCAAAGAGGCCGAGGCAGAAGTCAGCCCAGAGGAAAATCAGTTGCCCGAGATAAAAACCAGAAGCCCAAGGAGGACTGGAAGAAACCTCAGACTCGAACTGAGAGAGGTGGAACCTCACAGCAAGGGCAATATGCTGAACAGAGAGGGCAGCATACCGAACAGAGAGGAGTTTTAATCTGTTGAAGAGGAAGATCACGGAACAACCAATTTTGGTGTTATCATATTTTCGAAAGGCATTTCAAGTGAAATGTGATGCAAGTGGATTTGCAATAGGGGTAGTCTTGAGTCAAGATGACAGGCTGATAGCGTACTTCAACGAGAAGTTGAATGAAGCGAAAGTGAAGTACTCCACATATGATAAGGAGTTCTATGCTATCATTCAAGCATTGAAAAAATGGAGACACTACTTGATTCCTAAATATTTTGTCCTATACAGTGACAATCATGCATTGCAGTTTGTGACTCAACAAGAGAAGTTGAATCAGAGGCATGTTAAGTGGGTTGAGTATATGAAAAATTTCACTTTTGTGATTAAACATATTTCTAGTACTGCTAACAAAGTTGTTGATGCTTTGAGAAGGAAGTGTTTGTTATTGCAGGAGTTCAGAGTCAAAACGTTGGGTTTTGATGACCTCAGGGACATGTACGCAGATGATCCAGATTTTAAGGAAGCGTATGAAGCAGTTGAGAATCCAGTTCCTAGAGATAAAATCCAGTGGGCAGAATACATGATCTAGGAAGGATTGCTATTTAAGGGTAATCAGCTGTGTATTCCGAAATGCTCCATGAGGGAGAACTTTTTGAAAGAGAAACATAGTGGAGGATTGGCAGGACATTTTGGTCATGACAAGACATTCACAAAGCTAAATGAATCATACTTTTGGCCAAGAATGCGAGCAGAAGTCAAGAAATTTGTGGACAGATGCAGAATTTGTCAGCATTCGAAAGGAAAGAGGCAGAATGTCGGGATTTATCAACCATTGCCCATACCTGAGAAGCTATGGGATGAAATCAGCATCGATTTCATATTGGGATTGCCAAGGACACAAAGAGGATTTGACTCAATCTTTGTGGTGGTGGATAGATTTTCCAAGATGGCACATTTCATTCCATGTCAGAAAACCAGTGACGCAACTCACATTGTGAACCTGTTTTTCAAAGAAGTCATTTGACTTCACGGCTTACCAAGGAGCATAGTTTCGGATAGAGATACGAAGTTCGTAGGACACTTCTGGAGGACATTGTGGAAGAAGCTGGGAACTAACTTGTCGTTTAGTTTTGCTTATCATCCTCAGACGGATGGACAAACTGAAGCAGTGAACAAGAGTCTGGGAGACTTGCTGAGGAGCTTGGTGACAGAACACCACAGCCAGTGGGACAACATATTACCATAGGCAGAGTTTGCGTATAATCACTCAGTGAATAGAAGCACAGGGCAGAGTCCATTTCAGATTGTATACGGCATGCAGCCGAGAGGGATTTCTGAGTTAAGGGATTTAGAATTGAATGGAACTAGGAGCGCTAGTGCAGAAGAATTCGCAGAAGAGATAAAAGAACTTCACAGCCAGGTGAAGAACCGATTGCAGAATTCAAGTCAGGAGTATAAACGCAGAGCAGATCAGCACAAGAGACAACTTCAGTTCGAATTTGGTGACTTGATTCTTGCACATCTGAGAAAGGAAAGGTTCCCGAGAGGAACATATAATAAACTAAAGATGAAGAAAATCAAAACCTGTAAGGTCTTGAGGAAATTTGGGGAAAATGCTTACGAGATTGAATTACCAGATGGGATCGGAATTTCTCTGATATTCAATATCTTGGATTTGTACCCATATAAAGTTGACGAAGCAAAAGGAGAAAATGAACAACCAGAGGTTAAGTGGCGAAAGCAGATGCCAGTTGCATAAAATCCGCAGATGGAGAGCATACTGGACAAAAGAGTGAACAAGAAGACCAGGTGAAGGCAATATTTTGAATATTTGGTCAAGTGGAAGGGCCATCCAGTTGAAGATGCCAGCTGGGAGAATGAAGCAGAGATTCGGAAGCATGGACAGACCATGGGCGAGCTCATGGACAGGAGCCCATGAAAATTTTCAAGCGAGGGAGTATGATGCAGGAGTATCGTCAGCGTCAAGCGAGCGTGGGGCAGGCGCCAATGCATTTTTGACATATGATAAAATTATTTGAAAATTTGATGCGCCAACCTTAAATGGAATAATTAAATGAAGGCACACTTGTTAAATGTAAATGGACCTTGAGCGATTCGCTCTCGTCCTTAATAGATAGGAGGCAGTTATGATAATAAATGAAGGTAGATAGAATTGAATGTGGAGATTAGACAGTTTTAGAAGAAAAGAGGGAAACGAGATATAGACACCCTCACTTGTATCATTGTAGCATTAGAAGAATAGAGCAAGAACATACAGAGAGCTGTGTAAGAACACCCATGTACAGATATTTGGATTAATAGAAAGAGTTTGATTCAAATTCATGGCGTCATGTTGTTCTCTGTGTATGTATGTTGATTGATATGCTCATGGATGTTTACTTCCTATTGTACATTTGCTTTATATGTTGTGTATATGATTTCATGTTTTGAGTTTGAAGTCTGAGAGGGAGTAGGAATGAGTTTCAATTGTTTCTCTGTCTGAGCGAGGATTCCTGCAAGGAGTGCAGTTAAATTGTCCGCAAGGAGTGCGTTGACAAAGGACTCAGATAGTTTAGCTTTTGTTCTCATTCACACAGAATTGCAGTTAGGCACAGGAGCCATGCAAGGTGTGCGCAGGCCGAGTAGAGTCTCAGAGTTGTGAACCTGAGCGAAGTATTGAAAGACTATTGTTGCAGGTGTGTGCAAAGTTGAAGAGTTCAACACTTGGAAGTGTTTGAAGGTTGCCGCAAGGAGTGCGTGCAAGAGTATTCTCTAAGACTCGGAGTTATAAGGAAGCTCATGAAGGATAAAGCCTTATAACTGCTGAAAGGGATGCACAGAAGTTGTACCTAGGAGTATTAAGAAGGCATCGTAAATTTGCGCTGCAGGTGGACAAGTTTGTGGAGGAACACTTAGTTATTCGCAGAAATCGTCAAGGAGGAACGGACGGTCGGAATTCTCTGAGAAGGATTCGCGAAATCCCGTGAGCCGTCAGATCTCACGGAAGAGCAAGTGAGTTACCGCGAGTATTCCAAAAGGTTCTAAGCTCAGGAGGAGTAGGACCGTAGATCCAAGCCACAAGGGCCGTTGGATTCGCAAGTGAATCCATATTTTGGGATTTCATGGGTGGAAGTCTCGTAAACTTTGCAACGGGAATTGCGATATCATGAAACGTGAAGTCCCGAAGGCTAAAAGGACGGTGTGGGGTCAGAGGAGTCAGTGAGGCAGACAGGTGGCGTACTGTCGACACGGAGTCAAACCCCATAGACCATTTAGGGTTTTTGTGGGTAAAGGTCTGAGTCCCTTGCATTAGGATTCGCAACGTTGTGAAGTCCGAAGTCCCGATGGAGTGAAGGGGCGTTGAAAAGTCAAACTCGCGAGCGCATCGACGTTTCGGGAAATCGGGTCTCGGGAGTCGAAGAGACAAGTCAATTGACATTGCGACGGCCGAAATCGCGATAAGGAGAAATCCGAGCGAAAGAGAAGGGTCAGCGTTGACTGGGTTTCGGGTTTCCAAAATTAGAAGATAAGGCGCTTGACCATTTGATCTACGAAGACGTGAAGCGCGATCTCCCGAGTGCAAGGGGGATTTCTTGAAGTGATTGTGGGTGCAGATTTCCCGAAAGGGAAATAGAAGAGCCGTTTCTGAGAGTTCTTCAGGCCTACGAGAGGAGAAGATCCTAAGGATGTGGACCTTCCGACCCGAGGGTAGTGAAGGGGCTGTGTCAGGTTTGGTATCAGAGCACAGAAAGAATTCTTTGCTTTCTGTAGCAGGGAAAAGGAGGATTCATCATGCCACCGAGGAGAAGAGATAGACAATCACCCGATCCGCAAGAGGAGAGGGAAATTTCGAGAAGAAGGGGTAGACAGATGACTGATCCAGCCGTGGAGAGAGAGATGTGTGATCTGCGAGCCAGACTCAAAGACATGGAAACAGCACAAAGGTGTACAGTCAGTGCTGGGGATCTTAGTGATTCTGAAGGTGAAGTTGAGATTGAACATGAAGAAGAAGTTGCAGCCGAAGATGCCGCAAACGAACGCTTGATTAGGGCTATTGCAAGGATGGGTGCAAGAGCGAAAATGGACATTCCAGTTTATGAGGGAAACTTGGATGTAGAGGAGCTTCTAGACTGGATTAGAGCTCTAGACACATACTTTGACTATGAAGATGTCGAAGAGGACAAGAAAGTCAAGCATGCTGTCACGAGATTGAAAGGACATGCAACATTGTGGTGGGATGAACTACAAGCTGATAGACATTGCAAGGGAAAGAAAAAGATCAAAAGTTGGGACAGGATGATTGCGAAGATGAATGCAAAATTCATCCCCATAGATTACCAGATCACTCTATTCAGGAGGATGCAGAACCTGAGACAGAAGTTGATGACAGTGAAAGAATACACTAAAGAGCTCTACAAATTGAACATCAGAGCAGGTCATCGAGAAAGCGATGATGAAAAGGTTGCCAGATACATGAATGGCCTGAGATACGATATCCAGGATGAGATGAGCATGTTGACCATCCAAACGGTGGAAGATGCTTATCAATTGGCTCTGAAAGCTGAAGAGAAGCTGAGATGAAAGCAGGGTCAAAGAGGCCGAGACAGAAGTCAGCCTAGAGGAAAATCAGTTGCCCAGGATAAAAACCAGAAGCCCAAGGAGGACTGGAAGAAACCTCAAACTCGAACGGAGAGAGGTGGAACCTCACAGTGAGGGAAATATGTTGAACAGAGAGGGCAGCATACCGAACAGAGAGGAGTTTTAATCTGTTGAAGAGGAAGATCACGGAACAACCAATTTTGGTGTTCCCAGATTTCCGAAAGACATTTCAAGTGAAATGCGATGCAAGTGGATTTGCAATAGGGGAAGTCTTGAGTCAAGATGACAGGCCGATAACGTACTTTAGCGAGAAGCTGAATGAAGCTAAAGTGAAGTACTCTACATATGATAAGGAGTTCTATGCTATCATTCAGGCATTGAAAAAATGGAGACACTACTTGATTCCTAAAGAGTTTGTCCTATACAGTGACAATCATGCATTGCAGTTTGTGACTCAATAAGAGAAGTTGAATCAGAGGCATGTTAAGTGGGTTAAGTATATGCAAAATTTCACTTTTGTGATTAAACATATTTCTGGTACTGCTAACAAAGTTGTTGATGCTTTGAGCAGGAAGTGTTTGCTATTGCAGGAGTTCAGAGTCAAAACGTTGGGTTTTGATGACCTCAGGGACATGTACGCAGATGATCCAGATTTTAAGGAAGCGTATGAAGTAGCTGAGAATCTAGTTCTCAGAGATAAAAGCCAGTGGGCAGAATACATGATCCAGAAAAGATTGTTATTTAAGGGCAATCAACTGTGTATTCTGAAATGCTCCATGAGGGAGAACTTGTTGAAAGAGAAACACAATGGAGGATTGGTAGGACATTTTGGTCATGACAAGACGTTCGCAAAGATAAATGAATCATACTTTTGGCCAGGAATGCGAGCAGAAGTCAAGAAATTTGTGGACAGATGCAGAATTTGTCAGCATTTGAAAGGAAAGAGGCAGAATGTCGGGCTTTATCAACCATTGCCCATACCTAAGAAGCCATGGGATGAAATCAACATCGATTTCATATTGGGATTGCCAAGGACACAAAGAGGATTTGACTCAATCTTTGTGGTGGTGGATAGATTTTCCAAGATGGCACATTTCATTCCATGTCAGAAAACCAGTGACGCAACTCACATTGCAAACCTGTTTTTCAAAGAAGTCATTCGACTTCACGACTTAGCAAGGAGCATAGTTTCGGATAGAGATACGAAGTTCGTAGGACACTTCTGGAGGACATTGTGGAAGAATCTGGGAACTAACTTGTCGTTTAGTTCTGCTTATCATCCTCAGACGGATGGACAAACTGAAGCAGTGAACAGGAGTCTAGGAGACTTGTTGAGGAGCTTGGTGACAGAACACCACAACCAGTGGGACAACATATTACCACAGGCAGAGTTTGCGTATAATGACTCGGTGAATAGAAGCACAGGCCAGAGTCCATTTCAGATTGTATACGGCATGCAGCCGAGAGGGATTTCTGAGTTAAGGGATTCATAACTGAATGGAACTAGGAGCGCTAGTGTAGAAGAATTCGCAGAAGCGATGAAAGAACTTCACAGCCAGGTGAAGAACCGATTGCAAAATTCAAGTCAGGAGTATAAACGCAGAGCAGATCAGCACAAGAGACAAATTCGGTTCGAAGTTGGTGACTTGATTCTCGCACATCTGAGAAAGGAAAGGTTCCCGAGAGGAACATATAATAAATTAAAGATGAAGAAAATCAGACCCTGTAAGGTCTTGAGGAAATTTGGGGCAAATGCTTACGAGATTGAATTACCAGATGGGATCGAAATTTTTTCGATATTCAATATCTCGGATTTGTACCCATATAAAGTTGAGGAAGCAGGAGCAGAAAATGAACAGCCAGAGGTTCAGTGGCGAAAGCAAATGCCAGTTGCAGAAAATTCGCAGATGGAGAGCATATTGGACAAAAGAGTGAACAAGAAGACCAGGCGAAGGCAATATTTTGAATATTTATTCAAGTGGAAGGGCCATCCAGTTGAAGATGCCAGCTGGGAGAACGAAGCAGAGATTCATAAGCATTGACAGACCGTGCGCGAGCTCATGGACAGGAGCCCATGAAAATTTTCAAGCAAGGGAGTATGATGCAAGAGCATCGCCAGCGTCAAGCGAGCGTGGGGCAGGTGCCAACGCATTTTTGACATATGATAAAATTATTTGAAAATTTGATGCGCCAACCTTAAATGGAATAATTAAGTGAAGGTGCACTTGTTAAATGTAAATGGACCTTGAGCGATTCACTCTCGTCCTTAATAGATAGGAGGCAGTTATGATAATAAATGAAGGTAGATAGAATTGAATGTGGAGATTAGACAGTTTTAGAAGAAAAGAGGGAAACGAGATATAGACACCCTCACTTGTATCATTGTAGCATTAGAAGAATAGAGCAAGAACATGTAAAGAGTTGTGTAAGAACACCCATGTACAGATATTTGGATTAATAGAAAGAGTTTGATTCAAATTCATGGCATCGTGTTGTTCTTTGTGTATGTATGCTGATTGATATGCTCATGGATGTTTACTTCCTGTTGTATATTTGCTTTATATGTTGTGTATATGATTTCATGTTTTGAGTTTGAAGTCTGAGAGGGAGTAGGAATGAGTTTCAATTGTTTCTCTGTCTGAGTGAGGATTCCTGCAAGGAGTGCAGTTGAATTGTCCGCAAGGAATGCATTGACAAAGGGCTCAGATAGTTTAGCTTTTGTTCTCATTCACACAAAATTGCAGTTAGGCACAGGAGCTGTGCAAGGAGTACGCAGGCCGAGTAGAGTCTCAGAGTTGTGAACCTGAGCGAAGTATTGAAAGACTACTGCTGCATGTGTGCACAGAGTCGAAGAGTTCAAAACTTGGAAGTGTTTGAAGGTTTCCGCAAGGAGTGCGCGCAAGAGTCTTCTTTAAGACTCAGAGTTATAAGGAAGCTCAGGAAGGATAAAGCCTTATAACCGCTGAAAGGGCTGCACAGAAGTTGTACCTAGGAGTATTAAGAAGGCGTCGTAAGTTTGTGCCGCAGGTGGACAAGTTTGTGGAGGAACACTTAGTTATTCACAGAAATCGTCAAGGAGGAACGGACGGTCGAAATTCTCTGAGGAGGATTCGCGAAATCCCGTGAGCCGTCAGATCTCACGGAAGAGAAAGTGAGTTACCGCGAGTATTCCAAAAGGTTCTAAGCTCAGGAGGAGTAGGACCATAGATCGAAGCCACAAGGGTCGTTGGATTCGCAAGTGAATCCCTATTTCGGGATTTAGTGGGTGGAAGTCCCGTAAACTTTGCAACAAGAATCGCGATATCACGAAACGCGATATCACGAAATGCGAATTTCCGAAGGCTAAAAGGACGGTGTGGGGTCAGAGGATTCAATGAGGTAGACAGGTGGCGTACTGTCGACATGGAGTCAAACCCCATAGACCATTTCGGGTTTTCGTGGGTAAAGGTCCGAGTCCCTTGCATTAGGATTCGCGACATTGCGAAGTCCGAAGTCCCGATGGACTGAAGGGGCGTTGAAAAGTCAAACTCGCGAGCGCATCGGCGTTTCGGGAAATCGGGTCTCGGGAGTCGAAGAGACAAGTCGCTTGACATCGCTACGGCCGAAATCGCGATAAGGAGAAATCTGAGCGAAAGAAAAGGGTTAGCGTTGACTGGGTTTCGGGTTTCAAAAATTAGAAGATAAGGCGCTTAACCATTTGATCTACGAAGACACGAAGCGCAATCTCCCGAGTGCAAGGGGGATTTCTTGAAGTGATTGTGGGTGCAGATTTCCCGAAAGGGAAATAGAAGAGTCGTTTCTGAGAGTTCTTCGGGCCTACGAGAGGAGAAGATCCTGAGGACGTGGACCTTTCGACCTGCGGGTTGAGGGAGGGCTGCGTCATTTTTTCTCCGTGAACCTATGTAACAGACGTTATTACTATTCTATTATATGCTTTCAAATCTTCATGTCATTTCCAAAGATATGTAACAGACATTATTAATTTCTGGTAAATTTCTATTGTCTGCAACTCCGCCTGTCATTTTGTATATCGTGGAACTGTCGGTGTTATTTGTAGCACACGGAACATCAGAGGCCCAATTTTAACAGACATTATTAATTTCTCGTAAATTTCTATAGTCTACAACTCCGCGTGTCATTTTGTATATCACGGAATTGTCGGTGCTATTTGTAGCGCACGGAACATCAAAGGCCCAATTTTGACAAACATTATTAATTTCTGGTAAATTTCTATAGTCCGCAACTCCGCATGTCATTTTGTATATCGTGAAACTGTCGGTGCTATTTGTAGCGCACAGAACATTAGAGGCCCAATTTTGAGCCCGCTAGCCTGAGAACCCGCGATCCAAAAACTGGCTAAGTATGCAATGAGAGCTCTGTGCATGCTCTATAAAATCTCATCCCCGTACTTTATAAAAGTACAAATTTTGTATGTATAAAACTAAATATCTACTTTATATAAGACATATTTCGTATGTATAATTTATGTTTTCCAGGAACCTTTTATTTCATAAGTTTCAGGAATATTTTGTGTTTTTGCTCCACGAACCTATGTAGCAGACGTTATTACTATTCTATTGTATGCTTTTAAATGCTCTTGTAATTTCGAGAGATATGTAACAGACCTTATTAATTTATGATAAATTTCTATAATCCGCAACTCCGCTTCTCAATTTGTGTATCGCGAAACTGTCGGTGCTATTTGTAGGGCACAGAACATCAGAAACCCACTTTTCAGCCCGAGAACCCATGATCCAAAAAACTGGCCAAGTATGGAATGAGGGCAACGTCATCCCATTACTTTATAAAAGTAAATATTTCGTATGTATAAAACTAAATATCTACTTTATAAAATTACATTTTTGGTATGTATAATTTATGTTGTCTAGCAACAAATAATTTGATAAATTTCAATTTCTTTTCTGTCCAACAACCCTTGTTTTAAAGATAACTAATTTGGTAATGCTAAACTTTTTGTGTCCAACAACCTTTCAAATGTTGATAATTCGAGAATACTATGTTATGCATGCAAACCACATGTATTTCAACTTTCTAACCATGTGTATGTACTAGAAAGGTTAAAAGTACATATTTCAAATGTTGATAATTCGGGAATACTATGTTCTCCCATCCCAACTTGGCAGGGACTACGCTGCCATGCAGCACTTGTTTTCATTATTTTACATATAAGAATCGATAATTTTTTATTTTTCATTATTTTACATCATCTTACAATTTAAAAATGGAATGTACAAGCCATTATAAACATAAATGTTATAAATGTCATAAGTTTTAAAATGTCGTATAAATTTATATACTTAATCACATTACACTCCAAATAATCAAATTCATCCAATGACCACTTCAAACCACTAGAGATTAATTGTAATTGTGTGTATACAAATCACATCAAAACCTTCGGTGATTGCTCTAACTTTGGCTCTTATTAAACGACATAAAACTCATCCAAAATAATCAAACTCATCCAATGACCACTTCAAACCACTAGAGATTAATTGTAATTGTGTGTATACAAGTCACATCAAAACCTGGTCACGAGGGATAGCTCGATTGGCGAGAATGTGCGCACACTCTCCTAGGTTGGGGAGAGGTCACGAGTTCAAGCCTGGCTACGAGTCCTTCGGGCGGTTGCTTTCCACTCCCATATCATCCACTATGTGGGGAAGTATCGAGGTGGGTTCGGGGTGGGTTCCCAGCGGGTTAATTTCCATTGGAAAAAAAAGTCACATCAAAACCTTCGGTGATTGCTCTAACTTTTTGGCTCTTATTAAACGACATATTGAGTGACACTTAAGCACGGGCTTGAATTTTTGGGGCTTGAATTTTTGGGTTCTTACTAAACTACATATTAAATATCACTTTAGTTTTGGGGATATGAATTTCATGAAAGAGAAAAGAGAAATGTTTACATATATATTAAAATAGATATTTACATGAATATGTTCAAGACTTGCTCAAAGGCATCGTGTCCATATATATGAGGCATGCTCAAAAACCTTTAGTATTATTCTCCTCTCGAGACTTAATAACTTTATAGTTTCCTCAAGTGATATGAGGAATGCTCAAAAACCCTCCGTTAGTATCATTCTTCTCTTGAGACTTAATAACTTTATAGTTTCTCCTAAGTGTTTAAGAGATATATTAATAATTAAAAATAATAAATCAAAATGTTTATATATTTATTAAATAAAAATATCCATATATGTGAGGAAAACTAAAATGAAAAATATATTAAAACCTTCGTAATGATGAATATATATATATATATTATTTTAATATTCACTAAATATTTTAATATATAAAACATATTTAAAATTTTTAATTTAAAAGTAAATTTTAAAGGTTGAAGATGAAGATGTATGGGTTTACGATCCGCACATTCACAACTACATCTAGAATTGATGGACTCTAAGTCTTTAACAATACTTCAACCACTCGTTATGAATGAAGAATATCAGTCTGTGAAAGTAAAATCAGTGAATATGGTGGTGTTAAAGTCCGATCATTCTGTCTTCACGTGTTGGGCGGCCATAAAAATCAAAATTATGAAAATGAAAGTAGTGGATGGTGTGTCAAGTGCATGTTACCTCTTCATGTGTTGGTCGTAAAAAAATGAAAAAATGCCACGCTTGTGGGCCATTATCACTAATGGTCATAAATACGGACATAACAAGTCACATCACTGCCACAGTGTGAACAATGTTTAATGGTGAAATTGGAATTGCATATCACATCATTCACCAGATGAAAGGGCAAGATATCATTTTCACGCCATCGTTTGGAAAAAAGGAGACTTACGTGAGTGTTGGTTAGCGACCGAGACGGAAAATATGGTGGCATCGGGGAAATCCCATATCAATGGTATGATGCGAAACGCGTAGTACATCCACTAACTACACGATCCACCGCACCCTTAAAGACACACCTGTATGCCCGGTGACGCGTCTTTGGCATCGACTGCATCTTCAGAAGGCGTTTGCAGTTTCCACCAATAAAACTTGACTTTACTGTATCATCTTATTATTATTTCTGTTTATCGGTCCATACATTCTCCAGATTCCATGGCAAACCTAGCTACAACCCATCTAAGTGCTGCTGCTTCTTCTTACTCCTCGGCCTCGTCTTCTGCCTCGACTTCTTATTATTCTAAATACGATGTGTTTATTAACCATCGCGGTCCGGATGTAAAAAACAACTTCGCCAGTCATCTTCACAGACGCCTTCTTGCTAGTGGATTGACAGTCTTTTTTGACAAGGAGGAATTGGAGGAGGGACACAACATTTCTTCGCAAATAGTACACGCTATCCGTGGTGCCTCTGTCCAGATTGCAATTTTTTCTCCAAGATATGCTCAATCTAGTTGGTGCTTGAATGAACTTGTCCTCATGAAGAACTCGGGGGCTACCATTCTTCCAGTCTTCTACAAGGTTGACCCTTCTGTGGTGCGGTGGACGGTCAAAGACGGAGCTTACGCTGAAGCCCTGCGGGGCCTCGAACAGAAAACAACATATAACACTGATACTGGCGAAGAGAAGCCACGCCACGACTCGGACACTATTCAGAGTTGGAGAAACGCACTTTCCTATGTTGCGGATCTGAGCGGTTTCGTACTGCATGGGTGAGATCCATCTCCCATTGTCCTTTCCAATCCGTGTTAGTTTTTATGTGTTGGATTGATATAAGCTCCATGATATATCACTTTCCTGTATTACTCTTTTCAGGGACGAGGACGACGAAGGTGAGTTCTTGGAAAAAGTCATTCAAAGCGTTTTAAGTAAAGTTCCAAAAACACCGTTGGATGTAGCAAAATATGCGACTGGCTTGGGCGAAAAAGTACAAGATTTTGAAAAATCAGCGCTCTCCCAGCAGAAGGAGAGGCAGCGTGTGGAGGCCAAAGTTGTGGGCATTGTGGGTGTGGGTGGAGTTGGGAAAACCACCCTAGCCAAAGAATTCTTCAACAGAAACAGATCGAGTTACAATGCATCCTCCTTCTTATCTGAAGTGAGAGAAGTTGCAGGTAGAATGTCTGTAAATTATTTGCAGAGTAACTTGATTAGGGATTTGAAACATATAGATATCACAGTTGGTCATCACCAAGGAATAGGGATACTGAAAAAGCATCTTTCGTTATGCCATGCTCTGATCATTTTAGATGATGTAGATCATGTCAGTCAATTAGACGCCTTTTTGCCAATTAAAGATATCCTTAGCCCACATAGTTTGATTTTAGTTACATCTCGTGATAAGCATGTCCTCATAAGCTCAGGAGTCTCAGAGCAATCAATTTATAACCTGAAGGGGCTGGATACACCAGACTCCCAAAAGCTTTTCTGCTCCCACGCCTTCCATAAGCCACTTCCACCTCCAGAATTTGCAGATCTGGTAGATCGGTTTGTAACGGCATGTGATGGATTGCCATTATCTTTGAAAGTCTTTGGGGCGCAGGTTTGTGGAGAAAATGAAAGAGCTGTCTGGCAAGAGATATTGGATGAACTTGACAAGATACTACCTAGTACTGAAATATATGACACACTTAAAATTAGTTATGACTCTCTTGGTCCAAAGGTCAGGGAAATATTCTTAGATATCGCTTGTTTTTTCCTTGGAGAGGACGGAGATAAGGCAATGAGAATATGGGGCAAGGTGGGGGTTCGAAACCTACAAAACAGGTGTTTGGTGGAGGTGGACGGTAAAAATTTAATAAAAATGCATGATCACATTAGAGATATGGGAAGAAAGATTGCTGAGGATGGATCCCTGCCCCGTCGTCTTTGGCATTGGACAACCAACATCATTGACGATTTGTTGCAGCCATCTTCACATGTAAGTACTTTTATAATCCAATCCTTTGTCTTCGAGTTAATTAAATTATAATTTTTGAAAAATTTTAATTCAGAGAAAGATAGATCTGTTGACGGTAGACTTTTCATCAATAAACAGCTAAAAACCGAAGTTCGCGGAATTAGTATGGTTAGTTCCTCCGTTGATTTCTTCCGGTTTGAAGATCATGACCTTTCACAACAAACGAGTTCACAAACATCACGGATCAAAAGTTTAGAATTCAGGCATCTATTCCATAATTTCAATTTTCCTAGTATGAGGAAGTTGCAACTTGTAGCAACTGAAGAAGATCATTTAGAAGACATATTGAGGAGGGTGCAGCAACCACATCTCATATGGCTCCGTTGGTACAGATGTTCCTACTTTTCCCTGCCTGACTGGATCCCGATGAAGAACTTAAGAGTCTTAGAAGTGGAGGGGAGAAGATTGAACTTACTGTGGCCACATCAATCTCAAGTAAGCAAATATGTGTGAGTTTGTTCTTCTTCATGTAAATTCATGTTGTAGACTTTAATCATTACCTGTCTCTTATACTTGAAACGTCAACATTGCAGGGTGCGCCTCTAGACTTGCGAGAGTTAAAAATCTGGGCTCCGCTTTCAGAGATTCCAAAGTCTATAGGGCAGCTAAAGTACCTCGAAAGGATTGTCATATGGCATCAACCCTCACCAGAAGCACTCACCCTCAAAAAATTGCCCGACGAATTTTGTCATCTGCTATCCTTGAAGTACTTAGTTTTCAACGGGTTCTCAAGAATGGTGTCGCTGCCTGATTCCTTCGGAGAGCTAATAAACCTCCAGTACATCGATATGAATGGTGCTTCCTCCTTGCAAATGCTTCCAAATTCTTTTGGGAATTTGAATCAACTCAAACATATATCTTTGAATGGTGCTTCCTCCTTGCAAATGCTTCCAAATTCTTTTGGGAATTTGAATCAACTCAAACATATATCTTTGAGTGGTGCTTCCAGTTTGCAGATGCTTCCAAATTCATTTGGAAATTTAACTCGACTTGAACATGTATCTTTAAGTGGATGCGAGACTTTCACCATGTCCAACAGAACACTAGGAAATATTACAACGCTGGAATATTTAAATCTTTCAAACTGTAAGCAGGTGAAAGAATTGCCTCCCCAAGTCGCACATCAACGGTCCTTGCAAACATTAGAATTGAAGGGAACGGAATTGAAAGAATTGCCACTTCATCTCGGTGACCTCAAGAGCTTGAAGGTTTTAACAGTCTCTTTTTCGCCGCAATTGAAATCCTTGCCCGATTCCATTGGCCTGTTGACTCAGTTGGCACATTTAGATATAAGCCGCGGCGGGATAGAATACTTACCACAACATCTTCTCAAGTTGAACAATCTAGAATCTTTAGGAGTATCAAATTGTCCATTGCGGGAACATCCATTTAACAAGAAGGTTGAAGGAGAAAGAGAAACACTCTTATCATTAGCAGGGGAAAGAGAGTTGAATAAATTGAACTCCTCCAACGACAGATGCATGTTTGGGCTCAATAGGTTATCGCTGTATGGGACAGAAATAAGGGAGGTATTTTTTGATGACGGTGTTTGCCCCAACCTTCAAGAACTGAGATTTTATGACTGTTATGAACTGAGCCAAATAGGAGGGCTGTGTGGTCTGCCAAAACTTCGAGAACTCCAGATCAACAGCTGTGCAAAAGTTGAGGAGTTTCGCGGTCTTGAAACGTTGATATCTTTGGAGATGTTGAATGTTTACGGATGTGAAAAGCTCCAGAACATGACAGGGTTGGGGCAGCTCAGAAAGCTCCGAACAATATATGTCCGTCATTGCCGTGAGATTCAAGAGCTACCAAGTGTGGAACATTTGACCTCTTTGGAGATGTTGGATGTTAGGGGATGCGAGAAGCTCCTGCGCATACAAGGATTGGGGCAGCTCACAAAGCTCCAAACACTATATGTTTCTAGATGCCGTGAGATAGAAGAGCTGCCAGGTGTGGAACACTTGACCTCTTTAAGAACATTGTTTATCGAGGGATGCGAGAGCATACAAGGGTTGGGGCAACTCACAAATCTGATATATCTGTTTGTTTCAAAATGCCATGAGATACTAGAGCTGCCAGGTGTGGAACATTTGAGTTTTTTGGAGACGTTGACTATCGATCATTGCCAGAAGCTCCACAGCATACAAGGGTTGGGGCAGCTCACAAAGCTTACAGAACTAGGTGTTTATGAATGCCATGAGATAACAGAGCTTCCAGGTGTGGAACATTTGACTTCTTTGGAGTGGTTGAACGTTAGGGGATGTCAGAAGCTCCAGAGCATACAAGGGCTGCGAAAGCTCACAAAGCTTAGACACCTAGCTGTTCGTAAATGCCATGAGATAAAAGAGTTGCCAGGTGTGGAAAATCTGTTTTCTTTGGAGACGTTGAATCTTATTGGATGCAAGAAGCTCCAGAGCATACAAGGGCTGCAAAAGCTTACTAAGCTTAGAGAACTACATGTTAGGGAATGCTATAAGATACAAGAGTTGCCAGGCGTGGAACATTTGACTTTGTTGGAGATTCTTGAAACTTGCGAGTGTCCCAAACTGCAGTGGTGTGAGGGAGTACTTGAGCAGCTACGCGAACAATTGAAGGAAGGTCTTAAATGTGAAAAACAAAGCGAAAGATGTAGTTGTCTGCATTTTCCGCAATCTCTGCGTTGTGTGCGTAATTGATTATAGTTTTAGTCATAGTCGTACTCATAGTGTTTGAGTACACTAGCACACAGTAGCGGGGCTTTCATTGCTTCATGATTTGTTAATCTATCAATGTACAGACGTGAGAATGAAAAAAATTGTTTATCTAACTATGTAGAGAAGTGAGAAGGTGCTCTGTTAATCTATCAATCTATGTACAGAAGTGAGAAGGTTAAGAAAATTTAGAGAGTTCATATTAGATCAGATTGGAGAGTGGCAGACATATGGCAATCAAATCAAGGTGCTTACAATGGTAAATAGTTATGCTACTTCACTTAAAGTTATTCCTATATTTAACGAGGATTGCAAGCAGCTTAGTCCTTGCCGTTTGAATCAGCAAATTGAAACAAAATAAATCTTTTGAAGTATAGAAAGCAATACTGAATCTGTCAACAATAATATTTTGTAGTGTAGTATATCTAGAAAGATCTAAATAAAAAACTAGCAAAAATCCTTAAAAAAATATTGCCTGCAGCATTGAAACATTTAATACTCTATTAAAATTAGAGTTCTAAAATCTCACAATCCATCTTAACTCAAGTCCATTTTAACTCGCCATGTATCAATGTCTTCTTGATTCCTCGATACTTAATAGATCCTAAACAAGTCTAATTTAATAAACATAAGTAATCAGCCCTTCTGCAACACAAAGCTTGTATATTCTACAAAAGGTTTTCTTCAAAACATAATTGACTAAGTGGTCCACACAAATTCATAAATACAAAATTCTATTGGAGAAAACTCTCCCAATGAAACCCGAGTCACTTGCAACCATCCAGACAATCTTTGAAACAATCTCACAAAAGATTAACATCTAGAAAATGAATCATTTGCATTAAACACAATGTTGTTTTATTTGTTGCTGGGTACTAATTGAAGATTAGAGGGAAATGAGATGAATTTGCCACAATAACAATCAAATAGAGACTATATAATCATGTAATTGATCAACTAGATTAACAGAGTTGCAAGAGTTCCAAATAGCGATTACTAATATGCTTCCCACAGCTAAATTTGACGACTAAACACCCAACCTATTTAATCCAAATGGGTAAAGCTTGTACAAACCAACCTGCACATGTTATACTTAATCTTATTTTATCTTTAACATACACTGATATAGAATGCATCTATAGATATATGCATTAGCATCTCTTGTGAATTAGGTTACAAGCTGCTCATAAATTTTGAACTAATTCTTGAAACAGAGCTTAAAATCTTTCTTTCCCTATCTTTAAGTTTGAATTATGGATTTTATTGTAAAAAAGGTTGAAACACTCCACAATCCAACATAGTTAGTGTAAACAAACCATAAAAATTGAGGAGAATGAAACATTGAGCAAAGTCATGCCATATTCCAAAATATTACTAATATAATGAGCACACTGTCACAGACCTAAGAGTCTTGCCCAACAAATTTTGTTTCATCATCTCCAGTCATGCGGCATTGTGTTGCCTCGACTGCAATGGCTTGACCAACCTACGTCTACTACAACCAGAGTACGCCTCTTCACTATAAGTCTGCCCATAACTTTGTTTTAAACTACAATAGTTAGATGCAATGCAATTCCTACTCAACTTAGATCATCTAAGAGTCACACTAACAATATGTCCAACCGCAACCTTAAAACATTCCACAACAGTACTTAGGCAATTTCACAACTTAGCCAACAAACATACATGGAACAACAACATTCAATATACACAAGACAACAACCTAGATATCTACAGGCACCAAGACAGGTGTCTTAACTCTTTGTTATATAAAAAATGTTACAAGTACAACAAAGGAATGCAACCAAATTACGTGCAGCTCATTTACAAATTACAAGTAAAATGGCAAGCAGCCAACAACTATCAATCCATCCACTGAAGCATTAACAGGCCTACCTCCTACAGGTCCTATCTTTGTCTCCGTCATTTAGCCAATGCAAGTCAACCAGCGATGCCTAAACCCTGGACATGACAATCACAAACCTCCTTGATGACTCCTTGCAACTCTTGCTTGAATGAATACCTTCGCTCAATAAGGCATCCACTTGCTTGTATGAGCCTTGTCGTGCACTTAGCAAGTCACATCATATCAGGCGGACCCAAGTTCACCTCAAGCTACCTGCCCATTGAACCGTTCTATCCATGCCAAGTTCATGCCTAAGTCATCTCAAGCCTGCCCAATGATCCCATTCACCCAAATCGTCTCATCTATAAGGTTGTCTCGAGCTTGCCACATCATTCCGTCCATCCACACCCAAGTGGGCCAACGCATCCGATCGCATCTCACTCCATCCAAAGGCAACTTCTGCACATCATGAGACGAGTCACTCCTTTGGGTCTACATGTCCAACTCGTGTGCCTAAGGCATCCCATGTTTCGTATATAAGCACCATGGACGGTAACCACTCCATCCAACCATTGGGCAGGTGTGTCTAGCATTTCGTATCTCTGTGGCAACCTTCCGCACCTAGCCTGGCAACATGCCCACTGCCATCCATAGGCGGAGGTCTTACACATACTCTCTC
>JASDQU010683716.1:3934-14599 GCA_032191745.1 Picea mariana
TATTTTTGCATTCTTCATATGATCAAATAGGTCATCGATCGTTGGAAAAGAATACTTATTCTTCACAGTTACCTTGTTCATCTTCCTGAAGCCCATGAAAAGTCTCAATGTTCCATCCTTCTTCTTCACAAATAATATTGGAGCACCCCAAGGTGACACACTTGGGCATATATATCGTTTCTTCAGAAGCTCTTCAAGTTGCATTTGCAACTCCTTTAATTCTGGTGTACTCATCCTATAAGGGGTCTTGGATACTGGAGCTGCTCCAGGAATCAGATTGATGAAGAAATCAATATCTCTTTTAGGGGTTAATTATGTTATTTATTTAAATACATCCTCAAAATCCTTTAGGATTGCATAATCTTAAGAACTTGACACCCTATATTTAGGTGTCTCTTCCATATGAGCTACAAATATTTAACACTCTTTCCTATAAATTTTCTTCATATACAATGTTGATATTTCTCTGACAGTTATTTCTCTAGGAATTACCTGTACTATCCTTAGGTTCCCTTCCTCATCCCAATAATTAAATTCCTTATTATAACAATCTAGGATAGCATGGTGTTGGTCCAACCAATCCATACCAATTAGACAATCATAGGAACCTGAAGGTAATATGTTCAAATCTACCCTAGTTCTCAATCCATTCATGTCCATTGGACATGACTTAACCATCTCATTAACTTTTATTTTTGATCCAGTAGTCAGCTACACCAACCGAGATTTCCATGCTTGCTTCTCAGAAAATGCAATCTTTACACCATCTTAGGATCTATATAACTATGAATAGCTCCTGAATCAATTAAAATAACAATGGTTTGGATGTTAAGCTTATCTTCCACTTCAATCATATGTTACTGAAACTTTACTTGCTTGTTGTCCAAGGTTTCATAGATCCTAGGTACACTTCTAGCCATGTCTTCCATTGTTTCAACTTGTTGCACATTGTGAACAATCCTCACCTTTTCACCTCCATGTGAATAGTCTCAATATATATGATCTCCCTTACAACCCCAACATTGAACAAGTGGTTGCCTTGGCATTTTCCCTCATGTCTCAATCATTCTAGGTTCTCTAGAATTTGGTTGACCGTAAGGATTATTTCTAAAGAATGGTGGCTTAGTCCCCTTCTTCCTCTTTTCCATATTATATTTCTCCTTGTCTTTCCAAAAATTTTGTAAAGTTGGTTTTCCTTTATGTTGATCATATAGGAATTTATCTCACCTTATGGTCTCTTCCAATGTTTTGGGATCGTCATATTGTATGTTGTCACTGATGAATAATGGAAACCCACTCAAATACTTATGAATCTTAACTATCTCATCCTTGATGAAAAAGACAAACTTTAGCAGTTGTAAAAAACTTCTTTCATATTCATCTATGGTCATACTCCTAGGCTTGAGTTCAAATAACTCCTTCATTTTATTGTCATAGTATCTCTTAGTCAAGTATTTCTTTTGAAAATACTTCTTGAATTTTTTCCTAGTAACATTTTTATCTTTAATGTGTTTCACCTACACAAATTGGCCCCACCATATAGATTCATTTCCCTTGATATGATAGATGGAAATTATTCTTTCTACGTGTGAAGAGTAATTATGTAATTGAAAATACTTTCTCATGCCCAACAACCATGTCTCTGCATCTTCATTCTTCTTGTGCTCGCCATCAAATGTAGGAGGTTTGATTTTTTTCATTTCTCGTTGTAGCTCATCCACACCAGACCTCTTCTTATGCTTCCTAACAAGGGATGGACTTGAGCTACTAGGTGCTCTCCTATTGTAATTCCATGAGGAGTGATGGTGATGTATGCTAACAATTCTTGTTCTTACTTTCTCATCAGGAGTCCTGTGACTTCCTTCTTTTCTTGAACCATTTTCCTTATCCACCTTCCTTTCTATTATGTCCAAGGTCTGCATTAACTTTATGTTGAAGTCCTCTTGCTCCTCCTTGGATTTCATAAGCCTTCCATTATCAAATTTATAGCATTGGACATCCTTTTGCAGATTTTTAATGGTCTCTACCAAGTTCATGCTTTTTTTCGTTCTTTCTCCATGTTCATTTGAGTTTGTACCTTCATTACCCATATGGACATACATCCCTCTGATCTCGTCTTCCTGGATGTAGTCCCCCTATGTATCTTCCATTTTTCTGCACTCAGTGTTGATCCTGTCATGATCTAGTTGTTTTTAACTCTGCAAAATGTGTAGCCAACAAAACTTGTTAGGCTAATTGATTTATCAATTGCATGAAATTTTGAATAATTCTAGTTCATAATACATCAGACTTCTTTCTTCTGATTTTCCTGGAAATTTCTTCCCGGGTCAATTTTCTGAGTGAGTAGTTATATTTTACTATTTGATATCTTTCCCACACCTACTTCCATTCTCAATTCTGATTTTTGAGAAGAAGGTTATGGATATTTGAAAATTGTTCTTCCTTGGAGGTAATCCTTGTATAGTTTTTCTTCTTCTGAAGTTGAATTAGCTCTCAGACCCTTGCTAGATCCTCTCTATAGGTTTACAATATTCTGTAATTTCTCTCAATTGCAAGTCCATAGATATCATAGATCTGTGGAATCCTTCTCTAAGCCCCTTTCTATATTTATAAATCATTTTTTGGGCACTATCCCCTTTACTTCAACACCAAAACTCATGTGACCGCGGGCTAGAACCAGTCACTTACTTATATAGTGCTTATATGGATCTTCAGGACTCTGGGGCTTCACAAATTTAGGATTTGGAGGTTTCACCTTCATCACACTTCCTTTCCTCCGAATGTTGAGTTGGAGAACATTCGAACAGGTACTTCTTCAGACCTTCGAGGCTCCAGTGGCTCAGAACTTTGGGCTTCAGAGGTTCCTCCTACACCACATGACATTCCCTCTGAACGCTGAAGTAAAAAACTCTCTAAACAATGCTCCTCTGGAGTTTTGGGACTTCAGTGCTTTGGAGCTTCAGGCTTCAGAAGTTTTGACCACACAACATGAAAATTTCCCCGAGCGTCGAACTGGTGAACCACTCTGGTGCTCCCAGGCTCTACCACTTCAAGGATTAGATAATTTCACAGCACCACATTATAATTCCTTCGAACGCCAAAGCAAATACCCCCCCGAAGGTTTCAAGAATCAAGAGTCGAGTTTTTTCATTGAGATCTATGGTCATTAGGAGCTCTGAGACTCCGACCTTCAAGACTTCCCATAACTCCAATGCACAATTCCTTTGAGTCATCAAACACTGAAATTGAGATCAACGTCTATTGATCCTCCCATAGTCAATGTTTGGGATCTCTTTCGAAACTCCAGACTTCAAGATTTTTTTTATTGATCACCACCAAACCTCCCGAACTGTCGAACACTAAATCGGTGAAGGAAAAATATCCACGATTGACACTCACTTGTCAACAGACAACCATGATTGACTCTAGGATTCCAAGCTTCATGTCTTTTTACACCACAACACTTTTCAACCACAATATTCTAGATCTTCAAACTTCCAGACACCTGCTAATCTCCAAAGTTCGAGACTTTGAGACTTTCGATATTTTTCCTCCCTTCTGACAAACAATGAAAAAATATCAGAGTAGTGAATCCCAAAGGAATTCAGTACTTAACGACCACACATATTCTCCAAATCCAACAGCTATGAGGGATCTGTCTTCTCCCGAATAGATCTAATGGTCCAGATCTAATCTTGTGGCCGAAATCAACTATTTTTTTGGTTTCTTTCTTCTGATGGATTTCTCAAACTGCTACACCTCTTTATCTTTGGAAAACAGTCTAGGTTTTCTCTCAATGCCTTCCTGGCACCTAGGGACACACTGTGACTTCAAAACTATGTGAAATTTCACTACAATTTCCACTACACGGACCATTCAGGATCAGTGTTGAAAACGGGAGCTCTGATACCAAATTGTAACATACCCAACCACCCARGTCGGGTCATGCTACTCCATAAACACTCTTACTAAKCTCTGATACCAAATTGTAACATACCCAGCCACCCAWGTCGRGCCATGCTACTCCATAAAAACTCTTACTAAGCTCTGAGACCATATTGTGACATTCCCAACCACCCATTGGGATATTCTACGAAAAATGTATGGATTGTTTATGAACTTATATACATATAYWWATACTCTGGGAAAATTCCCAGAATCATGTGGAAATAATAGTAAAAATATACATGCAACATTCACATGCGAAACCCATAAGAAAAAACACATGTATAATTACACAACATGTAAATTAATGCACAATTGATACTTATCTTTGATAGAAGTACACCAACTACTTTCATAAATTCCACAATCCTTCCAGCCTTAGACCACGCTACTCATAACTCTCAGCAATGGGTCACCCCTGAGATAGGACTAAAATCCACTCGAGTAAAGGGATTCCTAGCTAGGATGATGTATCTCAGACATCAGGAACAACTCCATCAGGTTCCTACTCAAACTAAAAACCCACATCCTCTCATTCCCCACATGCATGCCCCTCCACAAGATGTTTTCCCCTTCTCTGCTCAATAGTTTGTCGATTGCCCCACTTCCCTTCCAGGGATTCAGCAATAGGTCGGACATGAAGTATCAAATCACTATAACTACAATTGGGATCCCTTAGGAAATCAATTCCCAACGATTCTCTCACCTGGAGAGAGTTTCTCATAGTCTTGACAACCCACCTCTCCAATCCATGAGCCTGAAAACTCCCATATTCAATCCAACGATCTTGACAACCGACTTCTTCATTCCATCTCTTAAGTCAACTAGGTATAGGTGATGGAAGAAACAAGGTTCAGATATGGAATAGGTAATGGCAGTAAGAATTTCCAGGAAAGGAACGGTACAGGAAGCAACTGAATTCAGGTAAGGAACAGTACTGGCGCGGGTATGGAACAATACAGGCTCAAGTAAGGTACATGTGTGATGTGCATAACAGGAAGGTGCATAATACTACTCAAGGAATGTGTGCAAGAGGGAGAGATTGAGTGATCAAGTGAACAATTGAGTGAGTGGGAAATGGACTAAGTTCCCCCAAATTTATTTACATGTTCCCTTGATGACACATAGCTCTTAAGGAGCTCATTTCTCTCCACTTGTGATTCATTCTCTTTCCCATAAGAACTTAGGATAAAATAATTATCCTCACCATAGTATTTAGGAATAATTTTATAGTATTCCTTTGGCAATAAGCCCTCTAGATTAGCCCCCTTTCTAGGCTCTTAACCCCCCGTTTCCCTTCCTAGTGGAGTTTAGTCCCCCATACTATTTGTCGTGATTGGTATACACACAACAATGTATTTTTATTAATTATATGAGTTTTTGCATAAAAAAAATAGGCTCATTGGCCTTTATCATCTAGTCTATCAGGCCTAATCATCACATAATCCTTTTGGCTTATAATAACCTAGCTCACTAGCCTATAAAACATATTTACAATTTCAACTAGGGCTCAGTCTTGGGGGTATTACATATGGGGTAGTTTGGTCATGAGGGGTTGGGGATGGAGGAGTGGAATGTGGTATAGTTTCTTGGGAAAGGGGAGGGGATTTAGGATCTATATATGTTTTACCCTTTTCTTCACCAGGRGGGGTTATAGACCTAGGCTTTGATAAGAGTTACTAACAAAACCCCACAGGCATCGACATATTAAATATTCAAGAACTGAGGAAGGTMTCTGATCTAGTTGGATATCAATGGGCACCCACCTCTTYGAGTTGGATCACATGCAACTTTCATCTTAGTAGTTTTTTTCTAGATTTTCGAGTCCCAAACTTTCGAGGTTGTTTTTAGGCCCTAAATGACRTTTTTTTCTGGAATTTTGGGAGTCAATGGTTGTCAAGGGCATGCCTTGTCCCACTTAGGAAGTTGTACTTCATGGATAGACCTTCCTAACAWGGTATTGAATGCCCAAATCAAGATCATATGCAAACGTTACGACCCTGRRAAGTTGATGTACCAACTTACCCCATTGGGGACCAAATGACTTTTGGTGCTCCATCTCCTAGGGTTAATTTCTTGGATGTACCTGTTAAATTTAGATTTTTTATTAGGTTATCGATGTGTTTMCAAAAAAAACAACATAAAGAGGATCATTGAAAGAAACAAAATCAYAAGGTACACACCATTTTATCCTGGGAAACCATCATGGGGGACAAAACCTAACAAAAAATTCCTCAATAATAGATTGCCAATACAATGTCAAGAGAAAAGACAAAACCACCAAGAGTAATCTAGGATTGAGCATGCACCTCTCTTCTCCTTCTTTCACCTACAACTTCCTTCAAAAGATGCACACTAGAAGTGTGAGTGAGTGAGTGAGAAAATGAGGTGTCATCCTCACTTATAAATACTAGCAAGGAGGTGCTAGGGTTATGTCTCTTCACTTAGCAGGGCCGAATTCTTCCAAGAGTGGTTAAAACCACTTTATAAACCCTAGGGGACGACTTTACAAATACCACCATATAAATATGGTTTGACCAATCCACAAAATGGGATTTTTTCTTATACAAGACCCGAGATTATCAATCCACAAAATGGGATTTGATCTATAAGATAATAACTGAAATATAGTTAGAATATTCTTTGAAGTTATAATATTTCAACACTCCCCCTTAACGAGAAGGGTATTCTACTGGCATAACCCAATACAACATCATTAGAAGAAAGAGAGGGAAATAACATCATCAACATTTGGAACACTGACCGACATATATACAAATCATCAAAAGTTTTCCTCATCATCAATATCATCATCGTTCACAGCATGGAGTTGGAGTAGCATCATCATCATCATATGTATGAAGCTGAAACATCAACATCAATTAGAATAACACTAAAGAAACAATATCACCAACTTGAGGTTGGTACATCATCATCAACAACACGAGGTTGATACAACATCATCAACAATATGAAGCTAAACCAACAACATCATCAACACAAGGCTGAGAAAACAACATCGTCATCATATAGCAACAAAATGAGGCAGGTGCAACAACAACATTTTTTGGTAGTTTGACATACCATCCTTAACGGACATTCAAGATCTGCCACGTGTTACTATGACAAACTATCCTTACCGGACTTTCAAGATCTACCCAAGAATCAAAATATTTCCTAGGATATAAAATCCTAATAGATCTACCACTACTAACCATAACTGACATATACATGCACAGTTTCTCTGACAGACCATCTGTATCGGACCTTCGGGATTTTTCCAGGGATGATCAATCCCATAGGATATAAAATCCTAACGGAGCTACCCATTGTCGATCAGGATACCATAGTATCATCAACATTGCTCCCCCTTTCAAGGGAGGTCCTTTTGGACAACACAAATCTTGTCTCGAAAGTACTCAAATGTCACACGAGAGAGAGGCTTGGTCAACACATCTGCAACCTGCTCATCTGTGCCAACATATTGGAGCTTTACAACTCCCCTCTGCACCATATCATGAATCTAGTGATATCAGATTTCTATGTGCTTTGACTTATCATGGAACACCGGTTTCTTTATCATATTTATGCAACTCTGGTTATCACATAGAATCACGGTGGCTTCCATCTCCATATCGAATATACATGTCAACAACTTCCGAAGCCATATGACTTCACAATAGGAGAAACATACTGCAATGTATTTAGCGTATTCCGTGTTGAGAGAAATATTGGATTACTTCCTCCTCTGTCATGAAGTCATGGATGACCCCAAACTTAAGCAACATCCTGAAGTGCTCTTTCTCTCAAAAGAAACTCTCTCTCAATAGCAGCACTATCATGCAACTACTCCACAAGTTCGGCTGTCTCCCAACTGCTCTTGCAAGTTCGGAGAGACTATGAGTACCAACATCTCCAAATGTGAGACTGGTTGTCATCACTGCCGCAACTGACTCCTAAGTGTGACTGTGTTTCTCGCAGGGGGTCTCTCTGCCAATGTCTCCAAAAGTGCGGTTGTGTTTAGAAACTGTTGTCTCAAGGAGGAAAAAAATTTGATAATTGGTTCAGGTTCTTCTAGTAGAGATTCTGCTACAACCAGCGGATCGTTCTCATCTCTTAACTGATTGTGAGTGAGAGTATTAGGCTCAGCTGGAGATCTTGATCTGTTCCTACTCCTACTGCGTAGCTCTCCTGATATTCGGGATTCATTTTCCATGTCGAAGATAAAATAAAATGAATGGACAATCGTGAAGTGATTAGATCAGCGATGGAACACGTTTTGAATTTTGAAGTTATGACTTCTTTATTTATAGACTCATAAAAAATAATAATGAGCACACTGAATAGACGTAACGGTATGCTAATATCGTCGACGTCTTCATGACCCCTACAATTATAGGGTGTTGTCTAGATCTTTTATTGTTGTCTAGATCTTTAATAAAAATTTACTAGTCTTATAAAAAAAAATATTAATAATAATTATTTTATGATAATAAAAAAATATTGAAACATTTTTGGTAATGATTATGAACCATCACCAAGGCATTGTCTCTCAATATACTTATAGAGGTATTTCAAAACCATGAGTTGAGTTTAGTATTACCACTAACCATTAAGTACATATTTCATGAAATATGAACCTTTTTCATAGTAGAGGTATTCACAAGTTCCAGAGAAAATATTTTGGTCTCGTGGAAACAATAGAGGGTTTCAAATGATTCTTTATAAAGAATTACATGGTTTTATAGAATAATGTTTTTATTTGGTGGGTAATATTGATGAATCTACGAGAGGATGTGAACTCCAAAATCAAATTTAATTACGAAAATGACCCTAAATTTTCATGTGAGACCCATCCATGTTTTTCAAATTTGTTATTTTTCTTTAATGAAATCAAATGTTTTTAATATCAAAATGGTTAAATTGCATTGAGTCAAAATATGTGGCTTTGCTTAATCATATAAAACAATACACAAAGTCATAATGTATTTATCTCTCTAGTGAAAAGCGGATTTGAAAATTGTGATTTTTTTTTAATCAAAGTTTATTTTGTTTCCTAGTTGATATGAGTAGATTTAGTTAAATTGAGAGCACAACAATATTTAAAATCAATACATGTTTGATTTCTACTATGTCATTATCTTCCTCTCTTAGTAGGGTGATGAAAAATTTTCCTAACACCTCATCCTCTTCTTCTACCACATTGGCATACATTAGTTGTCCTTTTTGAGGAGGAATGGTATAACAATTAAAATATACATGAAACATTCACATGCAAAACCCATAAACATAAACACATGTATAATTACACAACATGTAAATTAACACACAATTGATGGTTATCTTTGATATAAGTCCACCAAGTGTGTGTATACCTTCAACAATCCTCCCATCCTTAGACCATACTGCTCAAAAATCTTAGTAGTGGGTCATCCCCGAGCTGGGACTAAAGTCCACTTAGGTAAAGGGATTCCCAGCTATGCTGATGTATCTCAAACAGTAGGAACAACTCCTTCAGCTATCCTTCCAGAAATTTGTTCACTATCTCAATGTTTCCATCAAATTGAGGATGAAAAGATGAGCTATGAGCCAATTGATTACCTAAACAAGAAAATAATTGTCCAAAAATGTCCAGTTAAGATGGGATCTTTGTCACTTACAATAATATTTGGGCTTCCATGTAGCTTTTGAAATGTCTCCATGAATGTGGTAGCAACTATACTAGCTTTGAAAGGATGAGAGAGTGCACAAAAGTGTGTGTACTTGGTAATTCTTCAATAATCACCATGATGACACTCTTTCCTTCAGACTTTGGTAACCCTGTGATGAAATTCACGGAAACCTGGGGTCTTAATTGTTTCCACCTTATTTTGTTTGCAAACCAAAAATTCTTCCACAAACATTTGAACATCAATTTTAAGGTCATCCAAAAAAAATTCCTCTTGACCCTATGATAGGTTTTCAAAAATATTGAGTGCCCTCCTACCGAAGGTGTGAAATTCTAAAACTATCTTTTGTTTGATTTGGTGGTTCTTACATAAAAATAAGCGATCTGTGTACCACAATGAATCATTTTTCCATGTAAATGTATCGGATGCACTGGAATCCTGCTGTAACATTTGAATGTGAGTCTACACTTCTTCATCATTCTTCCATTCATCCCTTGATTTTGTTATAAAAAAAAGTTGGATGATAGAGATAGAACAGAGAAATGACTCAACATCTTCATCCTTTCTTGAGAGTGCATCTGCCACAACATTGTTCTTCCCTTTTTTGTATATGATTTTAAAGTCATAACCCAACATCTTGGTCACCCATTTTTTTTCTCTTCTGAAGATAGTCTTTGTTCCAAGGAGTATTTAAGACTGTCATGATCTATTTTGACCTTGAAGTGCCTACCTGCTAGGTAAGGGTGGCATTTCTTAAATGCATGTAGAATTTCTATCATTTTCTTCTCATAAATGGGTTTCTGTAAGTCCTTTCCCTTGAGTGGTTGACTTTCAAAAGAAAGGGGCCTTCCTTCTTGAATTAGAACAACACCAATGCCATTTCCCGAGGCATCACATTCCACAATAAATATTTTTGTGAAGTCTTGTGTGGTCGAGATAGGAGCTTTGCACATTTCCTCTTTAAGTTCTTCAAAATCTTGAGTTTCCTATGGAGTCCATGAAAATGAATTATTCTTAGTTAATTCAGTCAAAGGTGCTTCTATTCTTCCAT